>ML807339.1:264516-289722 GCA_009831015.1 Picea engelmannii
TAGGTCTCTTTTTCAAGTATTTATCTTTGCATATGATAAATATCTCCTCCTGGAATCATGGGAACAAGAATGACTCCCCCTATGGGTATGTCTCCCCCTATCCTCTCTGCAATATGAACAATATGCTACCACTGCAATATAATTCTGCTGCAAATGCTACTGCTCAACTAGAACATAGATCAACTTCTCTTTCTATGACAATACTTGGACCTATCCATCAAACTTGTGCCATACCATACATCATGAAAAAAGATATGTCAGCAATGAATAAAGAATCATGAACAAAACATCAACCAAGTACATCTTGTGCCAACCATGTACATCAATTCCATATCATATGCCATAAGATATCATTAATGGAGTGCATCAACCAGATGCCTCTACCAACATGATATTCCTGAAACCATGCCAACCATGTGCCTCAAACATGTGTCATATCACTCATGATATGCCTCTACCAAGAACCAAGTGCCACAATCATGTATCTTAATCAATGAAGTGTCTCAACTATATCATCCATACATCAACAAATGCACCAAACATGTATCACCACTTGTACCAAGCAAGTGCATCAACCATGTACCAATACCACAACAAGATGAACTACAATCAATATGTGTCCTCATGCATGTATGCCATATCCACCATAAAACATGTGCCAATCACACTGCTAGCAGGTGCCTCTAACAATGTACCAAAAGTGTACCAATCATGCATCAACTATAGATCAAGCTATGCCTCATCAATAATGTAGAATATGACCACCTCATCAACTCATCAACTTCATGTCCCAATATGTATCCCATCCATATGCCAAATGCATGCACCAATATATCCAACAAATATGTCATAAGATATATCAATGAAACTCAAATATGTACCAGCCATGTATCATAATAGATCTTCCTCAACCTCCATTTACTACATCAAATACTAAGAATCCAATATCACGTCTACTTCAATATATCAATTATAACTAGCATCATTATTATATATCTCATAATCAAGGTGTCATAACTTCACTATCACAACCAACATTGTTCCTCAACAAAAAATTATGTCTCAAACCACACTCTAGGGTTAGTACCATGAATCCAAGATAGTATTTCAATACTCAACCATATGTCACCACCATACATGCATCAATTATGTATGCCAATATGTAATCACGAAAACCTACAAAAAACCATGTCAGACCCTGCAACACATAGTTATATCATCATACCATGCTACAATTCATGTGCATAGCCTTTTTCCCAATGCTCTTTACCACAGATATGTGGCATGCTACACAGACAACTCATGTATGTACTCGACCTATTCATAGATCATCTAGCGTATATACGCAAATATTACCATTGTAACCCTCTTATGCTTATGAAGATGTCAAACTTGAGCTTCCCTTAAGGCTGTCATTCTATTTTGATTGTTCAATTTTCCTCACCCACTTTTGAAGGTGTCCCAAATTCTCAGAACTTGAGCTCTGAGCTTCCATATTTTCAAAAATGTCTTCCTTCCTAACTTCATGCCTCTTATAGTTATGCTATATGAAGTCCTCATCATGGAATTTCTTCTTGTGTTCCAAAAATCCTGGGATTTGTGACCAAATCCACTACAGCTATAGCATCTCATGATGTGAAAATGAGCAACAATGTGTCCTACGTGATTGCATCTCCAACATCTTAGGGTGTTATGAAATATTTCATTATCTCTCCTTGCATAAAATATGAATTCCAAGGCTTTGTGACCATATTCATTACATGAGTAACAATTACCATGAAAAACATTTCCACACCTTTTCTTTGGTGTCCATATTGAAGGTGTATCTCTTCTTTGAGGTGAAAATATGGCTTCTTGATGTCTTCCTTCCTTTGTTCTTTTGAAACTTTCCTTGCCTTGTGTAGATGGTTGACTTGCAACATTATTTCCATCGTTTGAGAGTGAGGGACTTACCTCATGCTTCTTTAAGGTGCTTTCTTCAACATGTGTACCTTCTTTGTTGTATTCAAGACTTGATTTATCATTTGGTGATCTTTGACTATCCAAGATCTCATTCAAGATTGTTGAGAAATTCAATAATTTGTTTGACTTCTCTACTTTCTTTCTAATATCAATAACTTCAACTTCCAACTTATGACATGACTCTTCCTTTTTATTTACTTGATTCTTTAATAGTTCCTCTATCCTTTTGGATTCTTCAGTTTGGGTCTTGAGATGGACATTAACTTCCAGACTTTTGCTAATCTCATCATCTACCTTCTTATGTTCTTCTATTTCATTCTTTAGTCTTTTGATCTCTTCTTATTTTTCTTCTAATTGAACATTTTTACTTTCTTCTTGTTCCTTGAGCATTTCCTTTAACTTCAAGATATAACTTTGATTATTTTTAAGAAACTTTTTAGTGTTCTCAGAAAGATAGCTATATTCTATGTAACAATGGTCATAGTTGTATTCAAATAGACCCCATTCAACTTTCCTTTTAAGCTCTGATAGTTCTTCTTCTACCTCTTCAATGGGATAACTATCATCTAACTCTACACAAACTA
This sequence comes from Picea engelmannii, assembly GCA_009831015.1. Classification (NCBI taxonomy): domain Eukaryota; kingdom Viridiplantae; phylum Streptophyta; class Pinopsida; order Pinales; family Pinaceae; genus Picea; species Picea engelmannii. The sequence continues at coordinate 267,063 of ML807339.1, forward strand.
TTTCTAGATTTTATTCTTCACTTGTAGAGAAATATTCAACATCATCACATTTTGAAATATTGCAATCATGGGTTTTTGGAGGTTCTTTGCCTTCATTGATCTTGATGGAATTTTCTTCAAGGTATTCCTTTTTTCCAACATCATCACATTTTCAATTAGAGGATTTTGGATATTCTTTACCTTCATTGTTCTTGATGGAGTTGTCTTTAGTGTCTTCCTTCTTTCTTTGGTATGTCTCTTCTAGCTTTATCCATAGATCCTTGGTGGAAGTGCATTATCCCATGTTATTTTTTATAGAACTTGACAGTCCACTAAGAATGGTCTTGAGATCCAATGCATCATTCTTCTTTTCTTCCCTTTGAGCTGCAAAATTTGACTTGTTATTCAAAGGAATTGATCCACCAATAACTTCTTTCCAAACACCCGCTCCTATTTCCTTCAAATGCACTTTCATTTCTATTCTCCATGTATAATAATTTTCCTCATCAAGGATTGGAACTTCATCATCCATTTGTGTGTCCATGGATCTCGTCCAATCTTGTTAAGGATTATAGTGAAGGATTTCTCTGATACCAATTGTTTAACACACCGACCACACTAAGAGGGGGGGTGACTCAGTGTAGGGATCATTTTCACAATTCCCTTCACAAAAATATTTTGTTAGCAATCACCAGTTACTCATCACTTATTAATGTCATTTATAACCAGTTAGATGTGAACATATATCAAAAACATATACAAGAAACATATATCATCAATAATTCATCACCACATGGAACATAAAGAACACAAGATGTATGTACAATTCTCTTTTTATTATGGACTATAATCCTTGGGTTATCAACAAAAACTCAATAGAGTTACAACTCCACAAGAGCACCATCTCTACAATGCAAGAATCAACTTACAGAAATCAACACTAGCTAAGAAGAAGAATAAATCCTCAACAGATACCAATATGTCAACAAGTACGCGACCTATTAGTAGTGCAACATGTGTATGTATGTTCCCTACTAGTAGTACAACTCATATATGTACACGGCCTGTCTGTACTATAGCCTGCATATTCCTTATGAATACTTAGGTTTTTCTCTCCATGAAAAACTCAGATCATCTACAACCCTCAGTCACATCCACTTATGTATTTCACTATCCATTCTATACCATAACCAATCACAGCACATCTATGCTCTCCAACAACTTACTCATTCTCCTCAACCATAGAATTTGAATGTTATTCAATCATGTATAAGCAACTAGTATACTATGGAAATCATATCAGTATTGTAACGTAAGAGTGTTTCTCACTCTATCAATCAACCAACATAACCATATCACAACAACCATACCAAGAATGCCTCAATCATTCACCATACAATAATCAATATTATCCATCAAGACAACTACGTAACCATACCAAACTTTCTATGACATATCTGAGCCCATAGAATGCAGATCTAAAACTTCTTCAGAATTGAAGAACTCGAAACCAAATCACACTCAAGTATTCATGAATTCCACCTACTGTATGTGCTCTATCCTCCTTTATCTTGTGCGTGTACATGCTCTAGCTCACTATAGCCCGTGTATGTACGCTCTCTGGCCCACTGCTGCTCGCGTACTCCTTCAGAAAATAGGGTTTCTGAACTTCCGAAAATTTCGTCGTCAAGATCTCAGACTTACGAAAACTTTGATGCGTCCATGAGATCCTCCAAACAATATCTCTCTCAGAACAAATCTTCAAAATATGCTCAAGAGATGATTTTCACAAGAGACCCTTGCTTCTTATTTATACTCTCTAAGTAGCTTCCTTAGAAGCATCTTCTAGGCCACTTTGTCCACGTAGCCACTTTGTCCACATAGTCACCTATGTCCAAATTTACCCAATTTCCCACTTGGCCATGTATCCAATAGCCACTTGACCACTTAACCCATTTTCCTCATTTTAGGGTTAACCTTCTTATAACCACTTTCCATAATTAGAAATTTTTCCATTTACATTATTATTTAAATAATCCTCCTTGACTTTGTCACTTCACTTTATTATTTAAATAATCCTCTTTAACTTTGTCACTTCACTTTATTATTTAAATAATCCTCTTTGACTTTGTCACTTCAATTTATTATTTAAATAATTTCTTCTTTGCAACCACTCTGACTTCTTTGACCTTTTGGGGCTTCAATCCAACATATGAGGGTCCTCCAACTTCGTAAGGGCATAACTCTCAAACCGTGAGGAGTTATATGGCATTCCACATACCATTGAAAATGGCTTGACAAGAACTATCCATCTAGGATAGTTTCACTGACAAATTCATTGATATTAATCTCATTATTCCACAATAAAGCATGGGTTCTCTAACGATACTACTAGGATAACTCAACCGCAAAGCGTCTCCCCGTGATGGATTTCACCATAAGGGGACCACTTTGGAGTAAATCCATTTGTACTCCTCATCGACCATGATAAGAAAATAATGAGTCATCTTTACATCAATCTAACTATGCATCATATATCAATGAAATCACATCAATCCATCTTCATCTATGCATCATATATCAATGAAAACGCATTGATCCATATTCATATATGCATGATATATCCATGAAAACTCATTGATCAATATTCATCTATGCATGACATCATATGACTATGACTCCACTTGACATCAAGGACAACACATGATCCATCAATATACTATGAAAATACATTGTTCCTTTGACACCAATCCTTTGACATCAATCCTTTGGCATCAATTCTTTGACATCAATCATTTGACATCAATGACAAAATGATCCAACAATTTTTCACTTTCACTAAAGTAGCATACCATCCTTTGTTGGAGCAGCATACCAACCTGTGTTGGGGTAATATACCAACCTGCGTTGGATTACCAACCTACATTGGGGTAGCATACCAACCTACATTTGAGTACCAACCTATGTTGGGGTAGCATACCATCCTACATTAAAGTGTCAAACTACATTGGAATAACATACCATCCTACATTGAAGTACCAACATGTGCTGGGGTAGCATACCAACCTGCACTAGGGTAGCATACCATCATGCGTTGGAGTACCAACCTGCATTGGGGTATCATACCAACCTACGTTGGAGTACCAACTTGTGTTGGAGTAACATACCAACCTACGTTGGAGTACCAACCTGTGCTGGGGTGGCATACTAGCCTTCGTTGGAGTACCAGCATGCACTGGGGTAGCATACCAACCTGCGTTGGAGTACCAACCTATGTTGGGGTAGCATACCAACCTACGTTGGAGTACCAAATTGCAATGGGGTAGCATAAAAACCTGCGTTGGAGCATCAAATTGCACTAGAGTAGCTCCCATTACTGAGGATCACATCACTTCCTACTATTTAGGAATGCATCAATTCTCACTACTGGAGAAAAACATTTGGACCTCTCCAAGATTATCCCTGATAGAGGCTTGGTCAACATATCTGCTACATGTTCATTAATAGCAATATATTGGATAAAGTGTCTCATCATAGTCTTATCCCTCTTGTTGGGAGAATCCTCTGGACACAAATTAGGCTTTATACATATCTAGGTTATTTATCTGCAACATGCTTGATATTGTAGATCAACTTGGAAGTCACCAATGACTTCCCTTTTGGTCACAAAACCAAGGAAAATATATATATCCCATTCCTTCTCACCGGATTCCTCCTTGGTCACTGTAGGAAAGTATATTGAAGCAAGGGAATATTCCCATAAGATCTCATATTTCCTCGAAGCCTCTGAAGCTTCGATCTATCCTTCTCAACCCATGGCACATGTCTATCAGTCCTAGAAGACATCTCTCTCTTCCATATGAATATGAAAGTATATGAGTCTCCATTCTCCCTTTGAAGCTTGAGTCCCTGTGAGTTTGTATAATCTTCAGAGTGATCTTCTCCCTCTATGTGTGATTATTTCCTCTGAAGTCTCCTGTTAATGCTCCTCCCTACTAGATTGTGAGGGATGACTCCCTATGAACTCTAGCTCCTTTTGATATGGTACTTGGTGGGGTTTCCTTCCTTACCACTGGTGGAGCCATCTACTTCTCATGATATGGATCATCAATGTTGTATCCTATAAAGTTTTATGGGACCACACATGTCTCTTCTTCATTACTGCAATGATTTTGGGTAGGCCCTTATGGCTCTACTAACTCTTCCTGATGATATGAAGAGTGATCAACTACACTAGAGGGATTTGTTTGGTCATCTTTGGATCCTTCTACTCCTTACAATCAATTTCCATATGAGATATTATGTATATCACAAAAGTACCCTTCTTTGTCTTCTTCTTCTTCTTTGTTACATGGATGTATACAGTTGTGTATACAACTTCTTATCTGGATACTCCACTCCATGTCTCAAACTAGATACTATCTAATATGTTGTCTCTTGTAACCATCACTATATCTTCACTAAGATTTATCACTGATGCAGGAGCGTCACCGAAATTAAGCGAGCTAGAGTGGAAGACAATGGACAGCTGGAAAGCGCCAGCCCAATTTTTTTTGAAATTCCCTTGGATCGATGCGCCATCTTAAATGAAGTCATTTAAGAAGAGATGCACTTGTGTAATGTAATTGGGCCTTGAGCAACTCGCTCTCGTCCTTAGTAGGTAGGAGGCATTTATAGTAGTTAATGCAGGTAGATAGAATTTAATTCTAGATTAGACAGTTTGAGAGCGCAAGAGGGAAACAAGATATAGACACCCTCATTGTGTATTGTATCATTATCAGGGAGAAAGAAGAGCAAGAACATGCAGAGGGCTGTGTAAGAACACCCATGTATAGATATTTGGATTAATAGAAAGCTTTGATTCAAATTTATGGTTTGTGTTGTTCTCTGTGTATTGATGTTATGCTCATGAATGTTTGCTTCATGTTATACATTTGCTTTGATATGCTGTGTATATGATTTCATGTTCTAAGTTGAAGTCTAAAAGGAAGAGGGAATGAGTTTCAATTGTTTCTCTATCTGAGAAATAATTCCTTCAAGGAGTGCAGTCGAAGTGTCTGCAAGGAGTGCGTTGACAGAGGGTTCAGATAGGTAGCATTTTTTTTCATTTCCGCAGAAGTGCAGTTGGGAACAAGAGTCGTGCAAGGAGAGTGAAGGAAAAGTAAAGTATCAGGGTTGCAAACTTGAGTAAGGTGTGAGAGACTGCTGTTGCAGGAGTGCGCAGAGTCAAAGGTGTTCAACACTTGGAAGTGTCTGAGAGTTGCTGCAAGGAGTGCGCGTGAGACTATTCTCTAAGACTTTGAGTAGGGAGAAAGATCAAGAGGGATAAAGCCTTTGAATCTATTGAGGGTAGCACAAGACATTGGTGCACATCGAGTGATTAGAAGGCATTTGGAATTGTGGAGTAAGTGGTTAGATCCAGGAAAGAGTCCTCGGTTCATTTCATTGGGAACATCAAGGAAGAAGAGACAGACGGTCAGGATCTTGTGGAGAGGATTTGCGGAATTCGGCTAGTCGTCACATCTGGTAAAGAAGTGGGGAGGTTACGACAGCGTTCGGAGTTCAAGTTCCAGGGATTGTGAGTCATCGGATCACCACCCAGTTATCCATCAACCGTCCGATTTAACAGGAGTTGCACATGATTTAAATCCTCGTGAGAAGATGGAAAACCCCGAGAAGGCATCGGGATATTGAGATATCGGGGTTCAAAAAATAGGAAATCTCGTGGACCAGAGATCGGGTAAATCCATCGTGAAAATCCTGACAAGTTCAAAACCATCCATCTATTGGGACAGGTGGTAGGAATCGAGATTCATCGGTATATCGGGGATTCGGTCATCGTGGTTCCTATAAGTGAGTGGTTTGACTTTGCATTTGGCAAAGTCCGAGGTTCGATCTGAACTGTCTATCATTTGGGACGTGTGTCAGAATATTTGAAGAAGTCAGGGTTTGACATTTCAGAGGTCCTGAGGATAGGATACTCTTGCAATTTGGAATCGCGAAGTCCGAAATCCCGATGAGGAGGTAAGTTATGTGCGGGGCCCAGCTGATGTCATCTCGTCGTAACAGGGGAATCGAGGATTTCCAAGGTGAAAACCCAAAAGCATACGAGAACCGTCCATCCTTGAGGATGCGTGGCATCGATCTTAACTTTCGGAGAAAGTCTTGAAGAGGAGTCATATCAGGGAATCGACTTTTGAGAGATCGGGGAAAGCAGAGGTAAAAGCACTTCGACATTTGAAGTCGCGAAACCCCGAGGGAGACCTGGAACCATTGATTTTAGTGACCGATCACAATCGTTGATGGTGGTTTTACGGTGGAAGGGCATCCTAGTGACGTCACATCAGGATTTGGAGAGTCAATAATCTGGAGGACGAGAGGTCGCCTACATCTCGACATCAAAAACCCCAAAATCCTAAAAGGTGGTAGGACTGAGGTCATGTGAAAGGAGGTCGTGTGGACCACGAGCCTAGCCCAGAGGTTGATCGGAGATTATAGTATATCGGGAAAATGAAAATCGGGAGATCAGAAACCAAAGGGTCATGACATCGGGAGTTTGAAAACCCCGAAACCCAATTTTTCTGTTCTTCTGTCGTGAAGAAAACAGTAACCGACCTAGAGACTGAGAGGAGCAGAATAGAACTGTGGGCCAATTTTAAGGAAGATTCCAGGGGTGAATCGAAGGAGCCACTCTGGCTTGAAGTTAGAGTTAGAATGATCCTTAAGACCGAGAGGTCAACGCAGAGGTCTCTGTCGAGGCAGAGGGTGCAGTCTGCATCAGTTTGGTATCAGAGCTTAGAAAAGCTTCTTTTCTTTCTGTAGCATGGAAAAGGAAGATTCACCATGCCTCAAAGGAGAAGATATAGACAATCACCCGATCCAGAGGAGGAAAGGGAGACGTCCAGAGGAAGGGGCAGATAGGTGCAGAATCCAGAAGTAGAAAGAGATCTGCATAACATACGCGCCAGACTTGTGGACATGGAGATAAGACAAAAATGCATAGCTGATGTAGGAGATATCAGTGAGTCTGAAAGTGAAGATGATGTTGGACATGGAGAATAAGAAGTCACAATAGAAGATGCAGCCAATGAATGCTTTCTTAAAGCTGTTGCAAGGATGGGTGCAAATGTGAAGATGGACATTCCAGTTTATGAGGGAAATCTGGATGTAGAAGAACTTCTAGACTGGATTAGAGATCTAGACACATATTTTGAATATGAAGATGTCGAAGAGGACAAGAAGGTCAAGCATGCCATCATGAGATTAAAAGGACATGCAGCCTTGTGGTGGGATGAACTACAAGCAGACAGGCATTGCCAAGGCAAGCAGAAGATTAAGAGCTGGGACAGGATGATAGCAAAGATGAAAGAAAAATTCATTCCTAGGGATTACCAAATTTCTTTGTTCAGGAGAATGCAGAACCTGAGACAGAAGCTAATGTCAATGAAGGAATATACTGAAGAATTTTACAGGTTGAATATTAGGGTAGGTCATCATGAAAGCAATGATGAAAAAGTAGCTAGGTATATGAATGGCCTGAGATATGAAATTCAGGATGAGATGAGTATGTTGACCATCCGAACAGTGGAAGATGCTTATCATATGGCTCTAAAAGTGGAAGAGAAGATGAGCTAAAAGCAGAGTCAAATATGCCGAGGAAGAAGTTAGCCCAGAGGCAAATCAGTTGCCCGGGATAAGTATCAGAAGCCCAAGGAGGACTGGAAGTTCGGGTCTGAGCCTAAATAAAAAAGAACAGAGAGAGGTGGAACCTCATAGCGAGGGCAATATGCTGAACAGAGAGGACAACATACTGAGACGAGAGGAGATTATGCTAATAACAACACTTGTCCTCGTACTAGAGGAAAAGGAAGAGGAAGAGGTGGAGTAATCACATTCTTCACATGTGGAAAGAATGGGCACAAGTCTTATGAGTGTACAGATAAGAAGAAAGAAGGGGGAGAAGCTCACATCGCCGAAGCACAGAGGTGAGATGTGGAGGCGGAAGATGTTGAAGGCGGAAAATCGTTGATGATGCGAAAAGTCCTTTTGACACCAGAGAAAGAGGTGGAAAGTTCAGTCCAAAGGACCAGACTTTTTAGGACTGCTTGCAAGACCAAGGACAGGGTATGCAAGGTCATCGTGGACAATGGTAGCATAGACCATCTTGTTTCAACTGAGATGGTAGAGAAGCTAGAGCTGGAGACGACTAATCATCCAAGCCCATATAAAGTTTCATGGCTACAAAAGGGACATCAGGTAAATGTTACTAAACAATGTTTAGTTGAATTTAAGATAGGAGGATATAATGATAAGATATTATGTGATGTCATTCCTATGGATGCTTGTCATCTATTGTTGGGTAGACCATGGCAATATGACAGAAATGTGATTCATGATGGGAGAATGAACACATACACCCTGGAGAAGAATGGGAGGACACACATGTTGCTTCCAATTAAGGATAAGGAGGTGAAGCCTGAAGTAAGAAACACAGTACTTCTCATGAGTGGGAAGGAACTCCTTACCGAGGTTAAGAAGAAGGAGGATCCACAGTTCATTGTGGTTAGGAAGCCGAGAATTGTTCTGACTAGCACAAGAATGGATGATTTACCAGAGGAGGTTCAAGAACTGTTGGAAGAGTTCGCTAACATTGTTGTGGACGAATTACCTCGTTCGTTGCCACCGAATAGAAGTGTGAGTCATCATATTGATCTCATACTAGGAGCCAGTTTGCCAAACAAATCCACGTACAGATTCATGCCGCAAGAGAATGAAGAGGTCAAAAGACAAGTCCAGGATTTGTTGGACAAAGGTTTAGTCATGGAAAGCTTGAGTCCATGTGTCGTTCCAACAGTACTCAGTCCGAAGAAAGACGGAGGCTGGAGGATGTGTACTGACTCAAGGGCGATCAATAAGATAACCATCAGATACAGATTTCCGTTGCCAAGGATGGATGATCTGATGGACTATTTGAGTGGAGAAAAATACTTTTCAAAGATTGATTTGAAAAGCGGTTATCACCAAATCCGCATGAGAGAAGGTGACGAATGGAAGACAGCATTCAAAACCAACGAGGGGTTGTATGAATGGCTTCTTATGCCATTTGTCTTAACAAATGCACCAAGTACCTTCATGAGGTTGATGAACGAAGTCCTGAAGGAGTTCATCGGCAAAATTTGTCATTGTGTATTTGGATGACATATTGGTTTTCAGTAAAACAACAGTGGAGCATCTGAAGCATTTGGCTACAGTGATGTGGAAATTACAGCAGGAGGAGCTATTGATAAACATGAAGAAGTCCTCATTCATGAAGACATAGCTCATTTATTTGGGATTTTTTATTTCGGCAAATGAGTTGAGGATGGATCTAGATAAGGTGGAAGTGATCAAGAATTTGCCATCACCAAGGAATGTATTCGAGGTGAGAAGTTTTCACAGATTGGCTAGTTTCTACCAAAAATTCATCTGTAATTTCAGTGGAATTAGCGCAGCGATGATGGAAAGAGTGAAGAAAAGACACAAGTCTTTTCACTGGACTGAAGAGGCTGAGAAGAGTTTTAATCTATTGAAGAGGAAGATCACGGAACAACTAGTTTTGGTGTTGTCAGATTTCCAAAAGACATTTCAGGTGAAATGCGATGCAAGAGGATTTTCAATCGAAGCAGTCTTGAGTCAAGAAGACAGGCCGATAGCGTATTTCAGCGAGAAGTTGAATGAAGCAAAGTTGAAATATTCCACTTATGATAAGGAATTTTACGCTATCATACAAGCACTGAAGAAATGGAGGCATTACTTGATACCGAAAGAGTTTGTCTTGTACAGTGACAATCATGCACTGCAGTTTGTGACTCAATAGGAAAAGTTGAATCAGAAACATGTCAAATGGGTTGAATATATGCAAAATTTCACTTTTGTGATAAAACATATTTCTGGTACTGCTAACAAAGTTGTTGATGCTTTGAGCAAGAAGTGTTTGTTGTTGCAGGAGTTTAGAGTCAAAACGTTGGGTTTTGATGATCTAAGGGACATGTACGCAGATGATCAGGATTTTAAGGAGGCATATGAAGCCGCTGAGAATCTAGTTCTCAGAGACAGAAGCCCGTGGATAGAATACATGATCCAGGAAGGATTGTTGTTCAGAGGAAATCAACTGTGTATTCTGAAATGCTCCATGAGGGAGAATCTGTTAAAGGAGAAACACAGTGGAGGATTGGAAAGGAACTTTGGTCATGACAAGACGTTCGTAAAATTGAACGAGTCATATTTTTGGCTGGGAATGTGAGCAGATGTCAAGAGATTCGTGGACAGATGCAGATTTTGCCAGCATTCGAAGGGAAGAAGACAGAATGCGGGGTTTTATCAACCATTGACCATACCAGAGAGGTTGTGGGATGCGATTAGCATGGATTTCGTATTGGGGTTGCCAAGAAAACAAAGAGGTGTTGATTCAATCTTTGTGGTGGTGGATAGATTTTATAAAATGGCACACTTCATTCCATGTCAGAAGACCAGTGACGCAACTCACATTGTGAACCTGTTTTTCAAAGAGGTCATTCGACTTCATGGGTTGCCAAGAAGCATAGTTTCAGATCGAGACACTAAGTTCGTAGGGAATTTTTGGAGGACCTTATGGAAGAAGCTGGGAACTAACTTGGCATTTAGTTAGGATTATCATCCTCAGACGAATGGACAAACAGAGGTAATAAACAGGAGTCTGGGAGACTTGCTGAGAAGCTTGGTGATAGAACACCATAGCCAATGGGACAATATATTACCACAGGCAGAGTTTGCTTATAATGACTCAGTTAACAGGAGTACATGGCAGAGTCCATTTCAGATTGTTTATGGCATGCACCCGAGAGGAATTTCTGAACTGAGACATTCAGAACAGACTGCAATTAGGAGCGCTAGTGCAGAAGAATTCGTAGAGGCGATGAGGGAACTTCACATCCAGGTGAAGGAACGATTGCAGAATTCAAGCCAGGAATATAAATGCAGGGCAGATCAGCACAGAAGACAACTTTAGTTTGAGGTTGGTGACTTGGTTCTGGCACATTTGAGAAAATAAAGGTTCCCGAGAGGAACATATAATAAGCTAAAGATGAATAAAATTGGACCATGTAGGGTCTTGAAGAAATGTGGGGCAAATGCTTATGAGATTGAATTACCCGATGGGATCAGAATTTCTCTGATATTCAATATCTCGGATTTGTACCCATATAGAGATGAGGAAACAAACACTGGAGATGAGAAACCAGTGATCCAATGGACAAAGCAAATGCCGGTTGCGGATAAGGCACAGATGGAGTGCATACCGGACAAGAGAGTGAGTAAGAGGACCAGGCGAAAGCAATACCTTGAGTATCTGGTCAAATGGAAGAACCATCCAGTTGAAGATGCCAGCTGGGAGAATGAAGCAGAGATTCTGAATCATGGACAGACTGTGAAGGAGCTCATGGACAGGAGCCCATGAAGATTTTCAAGCCAGGGAGTATGATGCAGGAGCATCGCCGACATTAAGCGAGCCAGCGCGGAAGACGATGGACAACTGGAAAGCGCCAGCCCAAATTTTTTTGAAATTCCCTTGGATCGATGCGCCATCTTAAATGAAGTCATTTAAGAAGAGACACACTTGTGTAATGTAATCGGGCCTTGAGCAGCTCGCTCTCGTCCTTAGTAGGTAGGAGGCATTTATAGTAGTTAATGCAGGTAGATAGAATTTAATTCTAGATTAGACAGTTTGAGAGCGCAAGAGGGAAATGGGATATAGACACCCTCATTGTGTATTGTATCATTATCAGGGAGAAGGAAGAGCAAGAACATGCAGAGGGATGTGTAAGAACACCCATGTACAGATATTTGGATTAATAGAAAGCTTTGATTCAAATTCATGGTTTGTGTTGTTCTCTGTGTATTGATGTTATGCTCATGAATGTTTGCTTCCTGTTATACATTTTCTTTGATATGCTATGTATATGATTTCATGTTCTAAGTTGAAGTCTGAAAGGAAGAGGGAATGAGTTTCAATTGTTTCTCTATCTGAGCAAGAATTTCTGCAAGGAGTACAGTCGAAGTTTCCGCAAGGAGTGCGTTGAAAGAGGGTTCAGATAGGTAGCATTTGTTTTCATTTCCACAGAAGTGCAGTTAGGCATAGGTTCCCTGCAAGGAGTTGACAGGCAAAGTAAAGTCTCAAGGTTGCGAACCTGAGTAAGGTGTGAGAGACTACTGCTGCAAGAGTGCATAGAGTCAAAGGTGTTCAACACTTGGAAGTGTCTGAGAGTTGTCGCAAGGAGTGCGCGCGAGACTCTTCTCTAAGACTTTGAGTAGGGAGAAAGCTCAAGAGGGATAAAGCCTTTGAAGCTATTAAGGGTAGCACAAGACATTGGTGCACATCGAGTGATTAGAAGGCATTTGGAATTGTGGCGTAAGTGGTTAGATCCGGGAAAGAGTCCTCGGTTCATTTCACTGGGAACATCAAGGAGGAAGAGACAGACGGTCAAGATCTTGTGGAGAGGATTTTCAGAATCCCGCCAGTCATCCGATCTAGTAAATAAGTGGGGAGGTTACAGCTGCATTCAGAGTTCAAGTTCCAGGGATCATGAGCCGTCGGATCACCACCCAGTTATCCATCAACCATTCGATTTGACAGGAGTTGCACAGGATTTAAATCCTCGTGAGCAGATGGAAAACCCTGAGAAGGCATCGGGATATTGAGACATTGGGGTTCGAAAAATTGGAAATACCATGGACCAGAGATCGGGTAAATCCATCGTGAAAATCCCGACAAGTTCAAAACCGTCCATCTGTTGGGACAGGTGGCAGGAATCGAGAGTCATCGGTATATCGGGGATTCGGTCATTGGGGTTCCTATAAGTGTGTGGTTTGAATTTGCGTTTGGTGAAGTCCGAGGTTCGATCTGAACCATCTATCATTTGGGACATGTGTCAGAAGATTTGAAGAAGTCAGGGTTCGATGTTTCGGAGGTCCTGAGGACAGGATACTCTTGCAATTCAGAATCACGAAGTCTGAAATCCCAATGAGGAGGTAAGTTACGTGCGGGGCCCAACTGACGTCGTCTCGTCGTAACAAGGGAATTGGGGATTTCCAAGGTGAAAACCCTGAAGCATACGAGAACCGTCCATCCTTGAGGATGCATGGCATCGATCTCGACTTTTGGAGAAAGTCCCGAAGAGGAGTCATATCAGGGAATCGACTTTCGAGAGATTGGGGAAAGCGGAGGTAAAAGCACTTCGGCATTTGAAGTTGCGAAACCCCGAGGGAGACCTGAAGTCGTTGATTTTAGTGACCGATCACAGTCGTTGATGGTGGTTTTACGGTGGAAGGGAATCCTAGTGATGTCACATCGGGATTTGGAGAGTCGGGAATCCGAAGGACGAGAGGTCACCTACATCTCGACATCAAAAACCCTGAAATCCCAAAAGGTGGTAGGACTGAGGTCATGTGAAAGGAGGTCGTGTGGACCATGAGCCTATCCCAGAGTTTGATTGGAGATTATAGTATATCGGGAAAACGAAGATCGGGAGATCGAGAGCCAAAGGGTCATGATATCGGGAGTTTGAAAACCTTGAAACCCGATTTTTCTGTTCTTTTGTCGTGAAGAAAACAGTAACCAGCCTAGAGACTAAGAGGAGCAGAATAGACCTGTGGCCCAATTTTAAGGAAGATTCCAGGGGTGAATCGAAGGAGCCGCACCAACTCGAAGTTAGAGTTAGAACAATCCTTAAGACTAGGAGGTCAGCACAGAGGTCTCTGTCAAGGCAGAGGGTGTGGTCTATGTCAATCACCTATGACTTTCTCAGAACAAGGACAACAAAAGGAAAACAATGGACAAGAATAAATTATACTCTTATAATAATAAAAACAAGAATGAGAAAAACAATCACATTAGCTCCTTCTCAGAGTTATTGCTTGTGACCTACCTAGAACAAGAGCCAAAATAAAAATACAATAATAAGAAATAGTAACAACACTCTTCTAGTGTTGTGATCAATCATTCCTCCATGGTAAAATCCATGGAATTTATAAATTAACCTACCCGAGACAAGAGAAACAAGAGCAAAAAGTATAATAGATTTTTCATAAGAACATATCTATGTCAACAAGAATAAAAGAAAGTCTCATGGTAATCATCATATTATTACCAAGGTGACCTTCCTGGAAGCAAAACAATAGGTATCTCCTATAGGAGATGTTAGTTCATCTTGTGACCAAGTAAAATAAGAATTTATATCAATAGTACTCACATGCTTCCAAGTATTCATTATATCTAGCAGTAATAGAACCTTTCAAGGATTATTGTCACAACTAGTAATGTAGCAATTATTAAACTTGATATGTGCGATTGGAAGCTTATTAATTTAATCAATCAAACCTAGAACCTGGAGTCTTATCTTTAAGAATGAGTGGTGTTCTTTTCTTCCAAGTCTCCTTCACTCAAGATGACAAATACTCTCTCCAACTTGTCCCCTGTACTTAAGACGATATGTTTTCTTGACATAAATCTTAGTTTGAGAATATAATGCAAGTAAACTCGAAAATCTCAACCTTAATCAATATAATACTTTGACTAGAGTCATTTCATAACTTTAACTTTGAATATAGGTTAGTGTGATAATCATAACTTCAATAGATCAAAATACAACTAGATGTTCATAAGATCACAATAATTCCATAACATGTAGAGGAATATCAAAATAATCAAACCTAGAGTGTGTTGTTCCTATGAATGTGTTGGATCTGATATCCCTCTAGATCTATGATTGTTCGTTTGGAAAAAATATCCCTTCTCCTGCAAATACCCTTAATATAATAATACAATTGATCTAGATGGATCTCAGTGGCCATCCATCTCTTCCACTAAATCACCATTTTGATCCCGTGGTTTTGATAAACCATGATATTCACCCTTTTGATGGGGAATGGAATGTAATTTCATCTTCATTTTTTAATTACAGACATCATTTAATGATTTCCTAGTGGTCTTACGTGCATTTCTATATCATAGAATTAATGCACTAGATCCCATTAGAACTCCGCAGTTAAGTGTGCTTAGGCTAGAGTAGTACTGGGATGGGTGATCTCTTAGGAAGTCCTAGTATTTTACATGCCTATGACATTTTATAAACTTAGTCCAATTTATCCCACGTGCATCATGGGAATTTTTCTCCTCTCATTCTCTCATATATAATTGAGGTGAAGGAGGACCTTTAAGAAGACAATGGAGTGTGATGTAAATCTTGTTGTGAATGAAGTGAAACCAACATCTCTTTATTTTCATAGATAGGCTACCCCATTCTGCCAATTTGTGTTCATAGATAGGCTACCCCATTCTGCCAATTTGTGTTTCCACTATATTTTTGTGTTTCTTGCAATATATCTGTGTATTTCCTTCTTTTATCTCTGCTATATTTATGTCTTCATGTTGTTCTCAAAATAATCTGGATGAGTGGTATCAAAGAAGTCTACTCGTCATTTCTTAGAAAAGGTCCCCAACGAGGTCAAGGTATAGATATTTGGGTCTCGAGCTAATTTTGCTTGAGGAAAACCACTCTCGCTAGCCCAAGTGACCACCCATGGTGGACGAAAAGAGAGATGAAAAAGTAGGATATCCTTTCAAGATGTTGCTCGAGGAATCCCTCGTGTGAAAAAGGAACAAGATGATGGACAACTTCGCTCAGATCCTTCGAAGACTACCAATGGTGAAAGTCGAGGCATCTTCAACAAAAAACCATTTTTCAAGTGCGACACCCTTCAAGGTACAAGTCAATTTTGATATCCCCTTATTTGAAGTCCAGATAGATGCAAACGCTATAGAAAAATGGTTAAATATGCTAGAAGGTTATTACTTTGTCCAAAAAAATTCCGACAGTCAAAAGATCACCTTCTCACTCCTTAAAACCCTTCCCCATGTCATATCTTGGTGGGAAGGTTACTGGGAGAGGTACACCATGGATGAATCTACACTATTTAGGAGAGAACCCACTTGGGTGGCCTTTGTAGATTATCTAAAGGAGGAGTTTTTCCCTTTCCAAAACTATGATGACCAATACATGATATGGACAACTCTATGTTAGAAAAGAGACCAGACGGTGTCAGAGTAAACCAACATCTTTCATACCTTGCACTTAAATCTGGGTATCAAAGACTCCAAGAGACACTTGTTTTTGAAGTACCACAATGGTCTACATAGGCACATCCAAACAAAGATGGATTTCTTTGACATCTACTCATTGGGATTTGCTTATGGAT
Source organism: Picea engelmannii (assembly GCA_009831015.1). Classification (NCBI taxonomy): domain Eukaryota; kingdom Viridiplantae; phylum Streptophyta; class Pinopsida; order Pinales; family Pinaceae; genus Picea; species Picea engelmannii. The sequence continues at coordinate 283,311 of ML807339.1, forward strand.
ATGCAGTCAAAATTAAGAAGAAATTCAAGCAGCAGAGTAAGTGGGAGAAGCATGGATAGAGAAAGGAAGGCCAACCTCAAGAGAGCCAATCGAAAATCCAGGAAAAGAAGGGTAACACGAAGAGTAAGAAATACACTGGAAAGTGGTGTGAGTTCCACAACATCCCTTGGCAGAACATTGGTGAATTTCGCTCAATACGGTCATTGGTGGCTGAGCTCAAAGACAAAGATTTGAACCCCAACTTGGACCTTGATTCATAAAATAATAAAAGGAGACAGATCATTGATGCAGAACCCACTGCTACTATTGCAACTACAAAAATTCAACAAGAAGAGGATCCTAAGGAGGGGGAGTGACTCTTCCATTCACAAATGTGGGTGAAGGGGACCCCACTACATTTTATTTTTGATAGAGAAATCCAAAAGAACATAATCTCAGCAGAGGTTTTCAAGAAGTTGGATTTTCCAACAACACCACACCTGCATCCATACAACATTGGGTGGCTTCACCAGGGTCAATATCTTTGTGTCATCCAATAGTGTCTCTTATCCTATGACATCAAGACCTTCAAGGATGAAGTATTGTGTGATGTTTCCCCACTGTAAGACTGCGATTTTCTACTAGTCCAACCATATATCTGGAGGCATCATGTTGTTTATGATTCTCAACCCTGTAGTGTCATTGTTACTCTAGGGGGTTAGCTATACCATATACCAGAGGTATTTCTGACTATTGTCCCACCAAAACAATGCCACAAAGTAATCTCTCATACAACAAAGTTTAGCCTCTTCACAATATGATCAAAAGGTGAATAAAAGGACATTGCAACCACTGCAGCCTCATCCCAAGACCTTTCTATCCAACATAAGTAGATCATCAAGATTGTAGACAAGTACCAAGATGTTCCTGTTGCACCTACGGGGGTGCCTCCACACTGCCCGGTCAAGAAATTTTATAACAGAACCGTTCATACTCTTCATGTTGCATCTTCACTGACAGAGTCCTCCCACACTGAGGTAGATCATGTAGCTAGATTGGTTGAATATATCCAACCCTTCCAACAAAAGGTTCATGGCATCCTTGAACAACCTAAGCAGAACAAGTTCTTCAGTAAGGAAAGCAACACACCAAGCTTCATATTTAGTAGAAGTCTCCTCGTCTCCCAAGGGAACTTGACGCAATGGGGACCATTGCTTCCTAAGGGGGGAGGAATTATCTAGATGGATCTCAATGGCCATCCACCTCTTCTAGTGAATCACCATTTTGAGCCTGTGGTTTTGATAAACCATGATATTCACCCTTTTGATGGGTAATGGAATGTAATTTCATCTTCATTTGTTAATTACATAAATTATTTAATGATTTCCTAGTGGTCTTATGTACATGCCTACAACATAGTGTTAATGCACCAAATCCCATTAGCGCTCCACAGTTAAGTGTTCTCAGGCTAGAGCAGTATTGGGATGGGTGACTACCCAAGAAGTCATAGTGTTTTACATGCCTATTTTATAAACTTAGTCTAATTTATCCGACATGCATCATGGAAATTGTTCTCCTCTCACTCTCTCATATATAATTGAGGTGAAGGAGGCCCTTTAAGCAGGAAATGGAATCTGATGTAAATCTTGTTGCGAATGAAGTGAAACCAACATCTCTTTATTTTCAGAGATAAGCTACCACATTCTTCCAGTTTGTGTTCTACAATGTTTTTCTCTCTTGTCCGTTAATAGAAGTTGGTTTACATTATATTTATCTGTTTCTTTTAGTATCTCTATGTATTTCCTTTTTGTATCTCCTCTATGTTTATGTCTTCATGTCATTCTCAAAATAATTCGGATCAACAATTTAAACATATACAAGTACATACCTTTGGCAACAACAGAACCTCTGGCAACAGTGGCACCATCCAACAATAGTGACAAGCAATGACGAACCCAAAAATTTCAAGGTGCTCCAACTAGAAATATGAAGACAGCTAGAGATGCACTAGGGTAAGGTGCACTAAGACAACCAAATGTTAGTCCCAATACTTCATAGAAAATTTCATTGCAACATGTACTGCAGCTAGTGTTGGCACTGAAAATGGTGTTGCAACTAGCACTACAACTGATGCTGCAAATAACACTACAAATGGCACAAAGTAACTGGCATGAAGGAACTGACACGAAGGAATTGGCACTGCAAACCTAGGATTTTATGAGGAAACACTAATTTATCAACTTTAGAAATTAACAGATCTAATCTGGGGAAGTGATGTGCCCTACTTAGGTGATCTTCTTAGTGGGTTTAGTAAGTGCTCAACGATCTTGACAATGGGGGAAACTGAGGATCTTCCTTCCAACAATTAGACTTTTATTAAGGAAACCTACTCTAATTCCATGTTGAAATATTGGTATACTCGTTTAACCATAGAAAATGTCACATCATTATCACCCAACCATAGGAATTCACATATTCCACCCCCGAGCACACTAACCTTTTCTTAGAATAATTCCAGCAAGCCTACTCCAGAACCAACAGATAAACCCTAGCTGCTAACTACAACAACAACTCAAGACAAGTAGAGTGCTCCTTCTCCAAGTGTAGTGCACAAAAGAGAGAGTCTCCATATCCACCGAACAAGTGCCATACATAAATAAAGTAGCTACAACTACACTACTCTCTTAGAAATTGCTCCATACTTAGCAATAATATCACCAAGAGTATCACCAAGAATGTCACCAAGAGAATCCCCAAGAATGTCACCAAGAGAATCACCAAGAGAGATACCAAGACCAAGAGATGACCATGCACCCTTATTCCTCCGCAACTGCATCTCTCCACAAGACTTGTGCTCTGAGAGGGTGTACAAATGAGATAAAACATCCTCTATTTATATTGATCTATCCAGTGACTTTTCTAGTTGGGCCGACCTGACTTTCAGGTAATTATATTTTATGTTTATATTTTTCCCGTGGAGCCGACTTGTATTTCTGGAACACAATATTCTAATATTATTTATTCTGCTAGGTCAACTTGTATTTTGGGGTTTCCACACATCTGTTTAATGGTTCACTTGATTATGAAATACTTTATTCTAAGTCATATGTTACACGTGGAGGTTAATACCTCCTACAACTACCAAAACATCAACCAGATGCAAGATCCTAAGAAATAACAACGAAAGTACAACAATAGATCTAGTTGGTGATAAGCTATCAAGTAACAAGAATATGAGACTAACTCAATTATTTCTTGAAAATAAGAAACAAAAAAGATTCATCACTCTCCAAACCAAAATAATACTCTCCTACCAAAATAACAAGGAAAAATACTTATGCTAAGGCTAAGGAGTGGAATCCCCATCACTAGGCATCTCATCTAGTCATCAAATAGCCATCACACTATCTACCATTGTCATACACAACACAAGGAAGATCTTACCCTTCTTTTCTTGATTTCCCATCTGGGATATTCGTCTAAGATTCCAATGCTCTTTATTTAGGCAAAAAGAACCCAATATGTTGAATATCTTTTGGGAATAACCTAGAAAATACAACTTATCTCTCAAACACCTAATTCACATCAATAACCTATGGTTGAAGGCTTCCTAATGCCCCCACCCACTATAATCATATATATCCTCTCTAGATCTTCCTCAAGGTTTGCAAATTCCCCTTTCACAACATTGATTTTTGGTCATCATAAAATTTCTAGTTAACAGGAGTGGATGGAAAATGCAAGTTGGGACTTGGAAATCTTGAATGTGAGAATGGTGAGAATGAATCGAGGTTAAGAGAGATTAGGGTACAATGTATAACTTTTTCTTTGATAGGAGAATGAAGTATTCTTACATTTCTCCCATGATGGTTGTGCTCAACCCATGGTCAAATAAGTACATGAAGCCTCACCAACCATCTACATGAATTCCATGATTAGGTTTCAAAGTCGAAGGAGTTTACTAGGTTCATTTAAGGCATATGATGGAATGTAGATAATACCTTAAGTGCCACTTGGCATTAGAGGATTAGTTTCCTTGAGACCCTATTTTTGTGTATGCTTGGTGGAATGAGAGGCCCTCTCATCATGTCCAGATCTATTTAAAAGCATTATATATTATATTCTAGCATTAATATTTACATAACTTTTATCCATAAAAGCATGTTTACAACATTTACATGCATAAACATTCACTAGTTGGCCCTTCTCCTTGAGCTCCTTACTAGGAATCTATAAATTTAAGATAATTCATTACTCCATCTTTAATAATAATAATAACAATAAATTTTCTTAACATTTTTTTAACTAATAATAATAATAATAATAATAATAATAATCTATTTTTAAGGTCACGACCAAGCACCTTGTTTGTGGGACAAGGGACCCCCCTCTGCCCAACAATTTGACTGGTAAAGTCTACAAAGGTATACATACCCTACCCCCCTCTGGATTTGAACCTGTGACCTCTTAAGAGGAAACACATGTTCTTAACCATTAGGCCCACTCAGGCTGTATAGGGGACTAGATCAAAGTACAACTTTAGCTTGCTAGAAAAAGTAAATTCATCAAAATAATTGAATTTGTCCACTTATTAACTCACTCCTTTTTTTATCTCATTATACATACTTTACCCATTTTTTAAAATTTTTACAATTTTGATTATCTTAAATCATAAAAAAATCTTTAAAAAAAATATTAATCAAAATTGTTTTCCTATTACTCCAATACAATTATTACTTTTAATAAAAATTATATTAATTTTTTTTGATGAGAGTAATCCCTTTAATAGAATTAAATAACTTAAATAAAACTTATTATAATATAATAAATAAAACTTATTATTATATAATTTAATATTTTTTAATATGATCAAAGTAGAAAGAGTCAATTTAATATTAAATGCATAGATATGCTCCGCATTTAGGGAAACTTACAAGAAAATTCGTGAATTAATCTATCAATATTAATTTGGAAGAGTACTGTATCAGTCAAATAACTAGATGGAAGGTATCCCTTGTCCCACAAACAAGGGGTTATGTTTTGACCATAATCTTAAAAATAGATTATTATTATTATTATTAATAAATAACATTACTTAGCACTTTATATATTTAACTCAGCTTACTGCTAGACTCACTTTCATATTTACAGCTTTATGTAAAGATCTGTGTAAAACATTAAGATCAGGAAATAGGCATGCTTGAAGTGTTCTAATGGAGGTTCTGCCGAAAGATCTCATTCTAAAGTGTTTGTTGAGAGTGCCCTACAAATCACATGATAATTTGAAAGTTGTGTGCAAAAGTTGGGAGGCTATGGTGAACAACCCCGAGTTCTATGCTGACAGAAAGATATTTGGGACGAGCGAGCAGCTGTTATGCATGATTCAACTAGTTCCTATGGTATATCATCCTTACGTCTTAGTAATAACGGTATCTGATCTTGTGAAGGGCACCTAAGAAAGGATACCTGCAATTGATGATCTCCAAGTTGTTGGAATACCACAATGTTGTGAGTGCATTGTTGTGAACCGGAAGCTGGTTGTCATGGGTGGAATCCACCGGAATAACAATAGAGTGATGAAGAGTGTATACATTTATGACTTTGAGTCTGCCAGATGGAGCCGCAGAACTGACATGCCTACACCAATAACCTATTCCTAGTGTCCCCACCCTCTATAATCATATATAGCCTCTCTAGCTCTTCCTCAAGGTTTGCAAATTCCCCTTTCACAACATTGATTTTTAGTCATCTTAAAATTTCTAGTTAATAGCAGTGAATGGAAAATGCAAGTTGGGACTTGGAAATCTTGAATGTGAGAATGGTGAGAATGAATGGAGAGTAAGAGAGGTTAGGGTACAATGCCTAACTTTTTCTTTGATAGGAGAATGAAGTATTCTTACATTTCTCCCATGATGGTTGTGCTCAACCCATGCTCAAATAAGTACATGAAGCCTCACCAACCATGTACATGCATTCCATGATTAGATTTCCAAGTCAAAGGAGCTTACTAGGTTCATTTAAGGCATATGATGGAATGTAGATAATACCTTAAGTTTCCACTTGGCATTAGATGATTAGTGTCCTATAGACCATATTTTTGTGTATGTTTGGTGGAATGAGAGGCCCTCTTATCATGTCCACATCTATTTTAAACCATTATATATTATATTCTAGCATTAATATTTCCATAACTTTTGTCCATAAAAGTATGTATACAACATTTACATTCATAAACATTCACTACTTGGCCCTTCTCCTTGATCTCCTTACTAGAAATCTATAATTTAAGATAATTCACTACTCCATGTTTAATAATAATAATAATAACAATAATTTTTCTTAACATTTTTTTAAATTAATGGATAACTCACATGTCAAATGAGTATAAATATTTTGATTAAATTTTGTGTGTTATGGTGGGTCTTTCCACCTA
>ML807340.1:0-29520 GCA_009831015.1 Picea engelmannii
CAATGACACTACAAGGATGAGACTCATAAATAGTGTGATGTTTCCACATATATAGCTTTCCTAAAATAACATCATAGACTTCAAGTGGGGAAACACCACACATTACCTCATATTTGAAGGGATTGATGTTGTAGGGTAAGCGATGTTGCTTGACACAGATGTCTCTCTTCTTGCTCAACCATTAGATGGTGTACAGTTGTTACACATCAAAATTACTCACTTCGATAGTGTCACAAGTTTCATCATTACAAGTGTTGTAAGTGTCGCATCTCGTCTGCAAGTGTCGCATCTTGACTACAAGAGTTGCAAGTGTCACAAATAGTATGTTACCATATTTCCCATGTCATGCCTCTAACAACATCACAAAGACACTTAAGACACCTCAAAGGCTAGTTTGGAAGAAGAGAAGTCACTTGACAGGGAGTACAAACCATTTTCCATGGAAAAAACACTCAAAAACTGAATTTTGGAGAGGAGCACTCCCCTACCCACTGTCAGGGAGTGCTATCACTCTCTGGGCCTCTTTGTCGGAGTGCTTGAGTTCCCTGTGCACCCTTTTGGGGGAGCGCTACCCTTTTTTTAGCAAATTCTGGGTTTGTTGAGGAAAATAAGGAAATAATCCCTCAATTCTTGAAGGTAGTTGGATTCGAATAGATGATCAAGGCATGATCTTAGGGGAGATCCTCAACTGAAGGAGAAGAATCCTCAATTGAAGGAGAAGAATCCTCAACTGAAGGAGAAGAATCCTCAACTCATCCCAAAGATCTCTCAAGTGGTTGGACCTCTCCAAGGTTATATAAGGAGACCTTCTCATGGTGAAAGGTACAAGGAAGATTGAGAATTATACCTAACTTATGATCTCATAAGAAGGTATTGACAATGAAGACTGGGAATTACATCAAACTTATGATCTCATGAGTGAGATTCCATCAAAGCAATCAGTGGAGATTAATTGAGCAAAGGGGTTGGACAAGGAGAACCGGAAGAAGTTGTTGCACCTTCATTCAAAGGATTGTAAGTATTTTTACTTGTTCTCATTAATAATCAATGCTTGGCCTGTTTCTTTCAAACTTGTGCTTGTTCCATATGAGTTTGTCTGCAATAAATGAATCTATGATTGAGCTAATCTCAGTATAGTAGGAAGTCCATTATATCTTTGTTTGTCCTACAAGACCCATCAGGGAGCTCAGGATCGAAGCTCAACCAGGACTTTGCAAGGACAAATGCCACTAATAAGGTACATATATTTCTCCTTATATTTCATTCATTAGCTTTATTAGATCTAAAAGGACGTCGGTGTCCATGTTAATCACTTTTATGTCTTGGTCTTAGGAGTCTAGATACCAAGAGGGAATCCACTTGTCCATAGGGGGATTCACCTACAACAAAAATTGGCGACTCCACTGGGGAGGAGCTCTCATTTTTGTTTCCATTCCCAGATCTTGTTTTGGCCCTTTTCCCATTGATTTTATCTTCTCCACATTGTCTTTCGTATTCTTATATTTGTTTGATTGCCTCATTATGTCATCAGGATCACCCTGATTGACTGAATTTCATCGATTTTTTGAATTTCTAGACTTTTTTCTGAGTTTTTGGAGCAGAGCGCTACCCTCCTCTTGTTTTCAAAGTGCCATCACTCCCCTATAGGCTTACACAGAATGTTGGAACGCTCTGGTGCCCCTTACACCAGAGAGCTACCCCATTTTTGTGAGAAATTCTCCAGAATTTTCATCTTCTGAAGCTATTTCTTGGTTTGGTTTTTGCTCAGGGTCCCATGCTCTTAGTCCATCTTGGTATTGGATTTCCAACACCTTATTTCTAAGAATTCATCCTATTTTGTTTGGAGTCTTTTACATTTTTCCTTACTTTACAATTTGTCCTTCACGATTTGGAGTAAATTTGTCGTTTTCTTCTCGTTTATCTGAATGAGTGAAAACTTTGTAAGGGGTTTCAAAGGTGTTTTGTACTATTCTTTCTGATCTTTGAGTCATATTTTCCAAGCTCTTTCTCCTTCCTTTTGAGTTTTTGTCTTTCTGTTTCTTGTTTGTTCATAACAATGGTGTCTTTTGGTTTATGTGAAGTTTGCTTCCAGATTGTTTAAATCTCACAAATCTTGAAGTTTGATTAGCATAGGAAGCTTTACATATACTAGTTATCAATCACATATAAACATTTTAGCATTGCATTGGATTCCTTATTGAGGACTGTTGCATGAGGTCATTGCATCTTAGTGTTTGACAGTGAAAGGAAAATCCTTCTCCTTCCCTTAATTAGACATTCATTGAAAGAAAAGATTGCTTATCATTTCTTATGCATGTTTTTGGAACTGAGTCACAATATCATCAGTATTCACTCTCATACACCTATGAGTAAAAAACATCCACTAAAATCAATGCTTAACTAAAATTTATTAGACTTTTTACATCTTTGTTAGCGAACCTACATTAGTTTAAGGTGTAGGGCTTTGGAATAAGTTGAAAGGATAACTTTCCAAATCTATCAAACAAACTTAGCATCTTACGATATGGAGAGAAAATACAATTGTCGTATAGGTTTTTTGGGATCCCCCTCTCACACAGGGGTTACACACGAGGTTGCATTCAGGAGAGTTATGGAGATTATCCCTCCGTGGTTCAAATGTTTGTAGTGGTCGGATCGTATATTAGGGGTCACTTGAGGGTATACCCACAATTACGTGTGGGAGCCTCTCGAGTTGATTTCAGACTTGTTATCCTACCCATACGTTCAGATCAGACTGTCGACTGTACCCACCCAGGGGCTGACTATGAATCGGTGACCTTAGTATTCATAATCTTTAGGGTCTCACACAAGGTGACGGTGAAGGGAAGTCTCATTGTACCTGGAATAGACGTTGGTCAAACTCACTCGGGCTCCTTGGAGGGTAAATCCACAATTACTTCATGGAATATTTCACCAAGGCGTAAGTCCATTAAGCAAGTCGCCAACGTAACTGATCCGCCCTCTCTATCCCCACCTCTTCCTATTTTGATCTTGTGACATTGGATTTCATCACCAACTAGTGGTTTCATTGTGGGAAGGTTTTGTTTGATTGTTTGCTTCTCAGATTCATAGCGTCTGTTGGTTGTGTTACTTAGTGGAACTTAGGTCGAGTCAGTGTTAATGGCATCAAATCCTGAGAGTACCAATGGAGGAACCCCTTCTCCTGGGGAACCTTATACCTTTCCTTCATTTGGAAACTTTGGTCCTCTGTACATTGCCACACTAAGTCTTCTGGGACTCACCATCAGATTACTGGTTTGGTTGTTCCCCACTCCGGTGATCTTGAATCCTCCCAATGCTTCAACTGCACCTAATACTTTAGATTTTAGTACACCACCCACACATCAACCTCATGTCGAATTGTTTCCTTCTTCACCCATTAAGTCTCCTTCCCTTTCTCCTTCTTAGCCTAGTGAAGGCTCTAAAGAAAGTAGCCAAGTTGATCAGAAGAAGAAGAAACAAAAATGGAAGAATAAGAAGAGACTGAAAAGGACCAAGGCCCCAACAACATCAGATGTTGGATCCAAGCAAACAGTTACTATTAATAGTACTGGGAGTGTTGATGAGGTCAACAAGATTAAAATAAATAATCTGAAACCCAAATTACCTTGCAGTGTTTGTAAGGGTGACCACTTTCTAAGGGATTTCCCTGGTATTCCCAAGGTCTTAAAAATGTGGTCCTCGGCGTCATCGGACTTTGCTAGACATGCTGGTGATGCCCCATCAACTAGTGATGTTCATGTTGGTAAGAAGAATACAACTGTCAAATTCCCTTGTATGTTATGCAAAGGTGATCATTATTCTCACCTTTGTCCTCACATGGATGAGGCTTCTTCTCTTTTGGAAAAACTTCAACCTCCAAAAGGTTATCATAAGATTTCCCCCAACCCATCGTTAGTTTATGGACTCGTCAGTCTAGTTCCATCCACCATCAGTCCAGTTGATCAAGTGGTCAATCTAGTTTCCTCCTCGATTGAACCACAAACCCAAGTAGATGATCCATTTCCTTCATTGATCAGCCCTACTCTTCATCAAAAGATTGTAACCCAAGTAGTCGATCCATTTTCATCCTCGGTTGATCCCAATCTCTTGTTAGAGAGTGACACCAAAGCGGTCGATCTGGTCCTGTCATCAGTCAATCCCACTCCTCCTTTGACGAGTGCCAAAGTGGTTGATCCAGTCCCTTCCTTGTTCATTCCCACCCTTCATCCGAAGAGTGCCAAAGTGATTTCTCCGATTACATCATTGGTCAATCCTACTCTTCCTCTGAAGAGTGCTAGTGTGGTCAATTTGATCCCATCATTGGTCGATCCTACTCTCGCTCTAGAGATTAAACCCGATATTGCCCATGTTTTTCTCGTTGATACAGAATCTACCATGTTGGGAGGCATTCCTCCTTCTCCCATGAAACCCCCTCCAAGTAATGAGGCCATCCTTTTTTATTGGGGTGCACTAACCAGACCTCATCTTCCTTCTCACATTCCTTTCCAGATTACAGTACAGGTTTGTGGTCAGGACATTCCTCAAACACTGATAGATGAAGGAGTGTTCGTTAGTATTTTGTCCTATGTTGCTTGGCACGCTTTGGTTTGTCCTCAGCTTGTGTCGGTTACAAAGAATCTATTAGCTTTTAACAGAAGAACTAGTCAACCTTTAGGGACCCTTCCTCAGTTTCCTGTAACTTTGGGAGGGAAAATTGTCTTTATTGATGTAATGGTAGTCCAAGACCCCTTGGATTTCACTTTACTCCATGGGCGGGATTATGTCTATTCCATGAAATCTATTGTGTCCACTCTTTTCCGTGTGATATATTTCCCTCACGATGGAAGAATTGTGACTATTAATCAATTTTCCTTCATCGATCCTAACTGGATTACCTCCCTGAACGGTTCTTATATGACAACAGTATTGCCCCCGCCATATGTCAATTATGTGGCATTATCTCCCATGACTTCAACTTATGATGATTTGGATCCAGTCGTTGACATGGTGATCTCTTTGGTAGGGATATTAGAGCCTGATCTCCTTAACCCTGTCACGACCCTCGACATGTGTCCCTTCCAGAGTGATTTTCTTCCATCTAGTGAAGATCTCTTGGAAGCCATGACTGAGTTTTCTCCCTGACATGGTGTCCTTCCAGCGCGTTATTCTCTTGGAAGCCATGATCAAGGAGAGTATATGAGCACAATTTCTCTTCTCTGTGGCAAGCTCGTTAAAAAATGGAACAGAAGCCTCGAGCATAGTTTTATCTTCTCCGTGGCAAGCTCATTAAAAAATGAAACAGAGGTCACAAACATAGTTTTCGCTTCTCTGTGGCAAGCTCGTTAAAAAATGAAACAGAAGCTTTGAGCATATCTTTCCTCTCTGTAGCAAGCTCGTTAAAAATGAAACATGTTGCTAGGGATTGAACCTGGAGCCGTGAGCATAGTTCTTTTTTATGTGTCAAGCTCGTTAAAAAATGAAACAGTCACCTCTCTTGAACCTTCATTTCATCCACTTCTATCTTTTTTCTCCATCTAGTAGAGAAATTGGTGACAACCTCAAAGTTGGTGAATGAATTGAAGCTTGGAGGGCATGTCTCCGGTCTTTGATGATCATTCTGGAGTTAAGCCACTAGCTTTCAATCTAGGGGCATACCAAGCTTAGTCTTTGTTCTTTCTCGTGCTCGAAAAAACATGAGAATGTAACCGAGTAGACTTTTATCACTTTTTCAGACTCGCATGGATATACAAAAAAGGAACCCCTTGGAGTCGTCTTTGAGCTCTTTTCAGACTCTCTAAACATGAAAAGATTGCCGAGTGATATTTCTTCCTTTCCCACTTGTTAAAAGGTTTGAAAGAGCATCTTTCGAGTGATAATTTATCTCTTTTTTGGCCTCGCGAGACTAACATTATGAAAAAGGACAACATTGGATTCATCTTTAAGTTGTTTTCAGACTCTCTAAATATGAAAAACCACCAAGTTTACCTTCTCTGGACTCGTTAAACAATCATACATTGAAGGTCCCATATGGGACTGAACCCTTACTTCTTCCATTTCGTTAAACAAAGGAAGAGGGACTTACCTAAGGTGAGTCATATCGATCATGTGTTACCCTCCTCGACCTCGTTAAATTAAAAAGAGGTACTCGTCTATCTAGATGGGGGAAAAATTGAAAGAAGCAAGCCAAGCAGTTTTTTGAGAACAATACCAGTAGCTCTTACGATCGCCCTTGAACACGACACTTTGTCTTTGCACGCATTTTAATCTACTGAACCTCTACACTGAGCCAATCCTCTGAGTTTATTTTACTCCTTTGGGTCACCTGACAAAAGTCACAGCATCCACTGCATTATCAAGTTTTGGTCCATGTCAAGTTTATGTTCTTGTTCCTTAGTGTTCAAGGGAAGTATCTGCCTCGAGAGTCAGCCATCACAAATATCTTGTTTCAATACCCCTGTCAGTCCATGTTCATGTGATATACCAATTACATCTATGTGTCTATTTCGTGTCATTTATGGGGGATACATCAAGGCCCTCCCTCAACAAGTCTATTCCTGTCAACTTCAACACATTATCCAGGAGTTAGACTTAGAAAACAGTTAGTACCTTGGGACCTGCATGCCTCAATGGTAGGCCTCCTCACATCTGATAGTGGGTTTAAATCATTGACCTCTGATCGGATGATTTCATGGATGTTCGACTTCAGCTCATTCATTCACATTCGTTGGAATGTACTAGAGTACCTCGGGAATCATTGACATCAATGGTGATCCCCCTCATGCTTGTTAACGATTTACCTCATTGACCGGTAATCAAGTGGTTTCTACCATGTTCAACATCAGGACATCTATTCACATGGTTATATTTGTACTACATCAGGATCGGTAAGAAGACCCTTGGTTGAGTCATCTCTTATATGTAATTTGCCCAGGTTGTGAAGGAGTTCTTTTGAACTATGACACATATACTATTACATAGATCCACATTGTATTGGTCGTGGCTATGTATTGTCATCTCATAGATCCACTATGTATTCTTCGTGGCTATGATAAGTCTAGGTCATAGGAGTATAGATCCACATTGTATCTGCAGTGGCTATACCATTTTGTCGATATAATTATGGATCCGCGGTGTATTTTATGGTGGCCATACCTAAAAAGTCTTTATCACTCAACCATAGGTATGCCTGCCTTGGGTTTGAAACATGTCATAATATTTGTTTGATGGTTGTGTGTAGATTTTATCGGTTTCTCTGCGTCCATACCCTTGCTCAAAACAGTCTAAAAAGTACTTTAGTCATCATCGTCTTCTAACTTCATACTTTGGGGGGAAATCTGTTACACATCAAAATTGCTCACTTCGATAGTGTTGCAAGTGTCATCATTACAAGTGTTGTAAGTGTCGCATCTTGTTCATAAGTGTCGCATCTTGACTACAAGTGTTGCAAGTGTCACAAACAGTATGTTGCCATATTTCCCATGTCATGCCTCTAATGACATCACAAAGACACTTAAGACACCTCAAAGGCTAGTTTGGAAGAAGAGAAGTCACTTGATAGGGAGTACAAACCTTTTGCCATGGAAAAAACACTCAAAAATTGAATTTTGGAGAGGAGCGCTCCCCTACCCACTGTCAGGGAGTGCTAGATCTCCCTAAGCCTCTTTGGGGGAGTGCTTGAGCTCCTTGTGCACCCTTTTGGGGGAGTGCTACCCTTCTTTTAGCAAATTTTGAGTTTGTTGAGGCAAATAAGGAAAGAATCCCTTAATTCCTGAAGGTAGTTGGATTCAAATAGATGGTAAAGGCATGAGCTTAGGGGAGATCCTCAACTGAAGGAGAAGAATCCACAACTCATCCCAAAGATATCTCAAGTGGTTGGACCTCTCCAAGGTTATATAAGGAGACCTTCTCATGGTGAAAGGTACAAGGAAGCTTGAGAATTATACCTAACTTATGATCTCATAAGAAGGTATTGACAATGGAGATTGGGATTACATCAAAATTATGATCTCATGAGTGAGATGACATCAAAGCGATCAGTGGAGATTACTTTAGCAAAGGGGTTGGACAAGGAGAATTGGAAGAAGTTGTTGCACCTTCATTCAAAGGATTGTAAGTATTTTTACTTTTTCTCATTAATAATCAATGCTTGGCATGTTTCTTTCAAACTTGTGCTTGTTCCATATGAGTTTGTCTATAGTAGATGGATCTATTATTGAGCTAATCTTAGTAGAGTAGGAATTCCATTATATCTTTGTTTGTCCTACAAGACCCATTAGGGATCTCAGGATCGAAGCTCAACCAAGACTTTGCAAGGACAAATGTCGCTAATACGGTACATATCTTTCTCCTTCTCTTTCATTCATTAGCTTGATTAGATATAAAAGGAAGTCAGTGTCCATGTTAATCACTTTTATGTCTTGGTCTTAGGAGTCTAGAGACCAAGAGGGAATCCACTTGTCCACAAGGGGATTTACCTACAACAACAGTTGGGGGTGTGGCATTGTCAGTGGCTTCATTCTTTTAATGACCTCAGTTGAGATCAGGTTCTTCTTACTCTTGTTGTCAATAATGAAATGCAATTGGGCCTCCTTCACCCACATCTATGAATGGAAGAGGAACTCCCCCTTGTCAGGATCCTCTTGCTCTTCTAGTTGGATTGTTGTGATTGTGAAGGTAGCAGTGAGTTCTACATTTATTATTTGTATCCATTTATTGTGCTAAGTATCACATTCCAAGTTAGGTTATGATTCTTTTTCTTTGAGCTCAACCACCAATCACTATTTCAAGCGACATTCATCGGTGTTGTGCCAGGGGATTTTGTGGAACTCACACCACTTTCTGGTGTCCTTCTTCGACTTCCCATCACCCTTGTTACTCAAAGGGTTGGAATTATTTTCTTGAGATTGAATCTGCTTAAGTTTTCCTTCATTAGATGTTTATTTTCCATGCTTCTATTGTGGTGTATTTGCTCAATTTTGATTGTATATAGATAAGTAGCTCCCAATGAGGATATTTCTAAGAAATCCATATTTGTTTGGATGTACTTGTGTAGGACACTTTGATACTTTAGAACCAAGTGTCGCTCAAAGTCTCTAATACCCAACTTTGAGCATAAGGTATGGAATAGTTTATTGTACTCCGACATTGGCTGGTCTCTTTCCTAACATAGGGTCATCCATCTCATATACTTATCATCATAGCTTCCAACAAGGTATAAATCCTCCTTGAGAGCATCTGCAAAGGCTATCCAAGTGGGTTCTCTCTCAAATGGTGTAGATTCATCTATGGGGTACCTCTCCCAGTTACCTTCCCACCAAGCTCTGACATGGGGAATGGATTTAAGGAGCGTGAAGGTGATATTTTCTCCATCATAAAAATTTTGTGCAGAGTAATAACCATCTAGAAGATTCAACCATTTTTCTATATCATATGCATCTATCTAGCCTTCAAATAAGGGGATATCAAAATTGACTTATACCTTTAAGGGAGTTGTACCTCTAAAATGGTTGCTTGTCAAAGATGCCTCGACCACCATTGGTAGTCATTGCAATATCTAGATGAAGTTGTCCATCATCTCATTCCTTTGTCATGCGATAGATTCCTTGAGCAATGTCTTGAAAGTATGTTCTTCTCTTTCATATCTCTTTTATTCCACCATTAGAGTTCGCTTGGGCTGGAAAGAGTGATTGTTCTCAAGCGAAGCTAGCTCAATACCCAACTCTCTATACCCTAACCTCATCAGGGACATGCACTGGGAAATGACAAGGAGAAAACTACTTTGATACCACTAATCCATATTATATTGAGAAAAAAATGAGATACAAAAAAAGTTGTAGAAGAGAACACAAAAATACAGTGAAACACAACTTTTATTAATGAATAAAATAGAAAAACATTGTAGAACACAAACGTGCTAGAATGGAGTGGTGGTATCTTATATTTGAAGAGAAAGAGATATCGGCTACACTCATTCACAAATAAGCATTAAATAACAATCCATTTCATAATCAAAGGACCTCCTTCACCTTGATTATATATGAGAGAGTGAGACGGGAATAATTCCCATGATGCATGTGGGATAAACTGGTTTAAGTTTACAAAATTCGATAGGCATGTCAAACACTAGGATTTCCTAAGAGGTCACCCATCCTGGTACTACTCAAGCCTAAGCATTCTTAACTATGGAATTATAATGGGATATGGTTCATTAATGTTGTAGGCATGTACATATGATGGTTTTAATTAACAAATGGATATGGAACTACATTACATTCCCCATAGCCTGCAGGGGTGTAGACCGATTAGCAAGTGTCGTGTAAATGGAAGGAATTATGTAAAGGAGGTCTCAAGTTCGATTCTCACGGCAATTTACTTGTGCTCCATGATTGTGGTTTGTGTGGCGCACCTGGGGTTATAGTGGTAGTGGATGGGTATCGACCCCATGTCACGCGAGTACGAGAACCGCGAGTTGTTGATTCCCAATNAAAAAAAAAAAAAAAAAAAACATTACATTCCCCATCAAAAGGGTGAATATCATGGTTTATCCAAGACACGAGATTGAAAACGTTGATTCGGTGCAAAAGGTGATGGCCACCGAGATTCACCTAGATCAAGGGTGACCCCTATCCCTTGGGTGGAAGAAAAGTTGTAATAGGTTACAGATCCATGGGGAAAAGTAAATCGATGACAAGTTATAGACCCATGGTATATATTAGCCATTAATATGAGATCTACACATGGAACATGTGCGTCAACTCAGGTTGTCGGAGATGGGATCCTAATACATCCCATAAACCACAGATAACATGCCAAGTGAAAGGTGGAGTGATAAAAAATACCCCTTGCCACATCCATGGTTAGGATTACTCTAAGTGGAAGAAAAGGATAAGGGGTACGAGTGGCCCACAAATTCATTAAATAGAATAATAAAAATAAAGTGGAGGAAGGTAAGACGAGGTCACATAGGACTTACATGGAAGGTAAAGGGGGAAAGGAAGATAACATGGAAGACATTGGTGATGATATGTAGGACCTTATTGCCACATCAATAGGTGCATGTCATGCCATGTGAACAACATAAATGTGTATATAAAAAGAAGTATGGAGCCAAAATATTATTTTCGCTAGAACAGGAGCATAAAATCTCATAACTAGGAAACATTTTAGGGGTAGGTTTGTAGTGAGGAGACCATAAAATTTCTAGAAAGGGTCACTATCTAATTATTCTCTAAATTTCTATAAATTGCAGATTAGTGGTATTTTAAGAACGGGGTGGTACTCCTTGACAGAGGCCATGTTGTTGATGAAATTTTGATAGTGAGTAATGGGAGTAGACATGAAGATACCTAGTGGATAATTTGGTCAAATTCATAGGAGTTTGGAATGGAGATGAAAAAATAGGCCAAAATCCACTATTCTAAGAGACTTTTCGGGGGATCTTTGGAATCTTCATGAGAGGAAAAGGGACCCAAGATCACCAATGTGGAAGAATTATCCTAATCAATGTTTGATATCCAAACAATCCAAACAAATTTTTGTTATTGAATGCTTCCTATTTTTTCTCCATTTGAGAGATAACAATTTTAGCTAAAAATTCAAAGTCTAGAGAAAATGCAAAAGGGGGAAACTTGACAATTATGTGTTGATGCATAAAATCAAGGAGCATAAATTTACCAATATGAAGGTTGTTGAGTCTTCACAATCATGACGATTATCTCTTTCTGATACAATTTTTTTCCTAGTTCTCCATATATTTTATTTTGCATGTGGAATAATTTGGTCTTCGAGCTATATTGCGCTAGTAATAAAATTGCACAAATTGGGTAGAAATGGAAAATTCAGAGAGCCATAACTTTCAGCTCAAAACTTAGACCGAGGCATGAATTTAGTTTTTGGAAAGTTAATTCAAAAGGGAATGTGATTGATTCGGATTTATGAGCAGAATGAAATGATAACACAGATATATAATATCAACACAGAGACACACTGAACAATAACAGAGATACAGTAAAACTTGACTTCTATTAAATAAGAAATATGTTGAAACTGTAAAATGTAGACTAAAACAAGCTTGCTAGAATGGTGGAAATTTATCTCTTAGAAGAGATGTGACAGTTGCGCTCATTCGCAGAAGATGATTACAATGAGGCTCCAAAGGCATTTTTACATCAAACATGAATGCCAAAACCCTAGACATCCAAAAACCTAACCCTAGGAGATGAAGTGCCAAAATTCATGTGGGCTCCGTTGGCATAAGTTGGTACATCAACTTCTCAGGGTCGTAACTTTTGCATATGATCTTTGTTTTAGGAGCACAATCGCTAATTGGAAAGGTTTTTCCAAGGAATACACATTATGTATTCACACTTTGACTCTGTCTACATTGTGACTATGGCGGGCCTAGAAAACACTGCTTAGGGCCTCAAAACGGCCCTGAATGTTTAGTACCCTAAAAGCTAGAACAAAACTCTCAAGATGAAAACTGAAACTTTGGTGATGAAATTTTTATGTGAGCCAGTTGGAATAGGTGAGTGGCCATTGATATCCACCTGGATAAATGCTCCCCCCTTAGGAATAAATGGTCTTCATTTCTTTGAGTACCACCATCAGATGAGGAAATTTCTGTTGAATTTGGGCCTGGGTGAGCCACTTGCCTTGGTGCAGGAGCTTCCCTTCTTTTACAACATGATAAAACTAAAACTTATGTTGGTGAGTTCCCTTGACCTGTGTTTCCATGATATGATCAGTGGATTCATATTCAATGTAGTCATGGTTGAGCTCTATCGGTGTCAATTGTTCTGCTACCTCTTAGGTGTCCAATAATGGTGGAAAGTATGGTTGCAGGAGGTCCACATTAAACATTGGGTGCAAGCCAAGGAAGGGGGGAATGTTGAGCTCAAAATCATTTTCACCTATATCCTTGGTGATGGTATAAGGTCTATAGCATAGTTGACGAAGATTACGATGGGGTCCTCTAAGGACCTCATTCTACAAATGCAACCAAACTTTATCTCCCACCTAAAACTTGTGTGGCACCCAATGTTGATCATGGAATTTCTTGTACTTGCCATTGGACTTCTTCAAAATATCATGAACCTTTTGGCGATGTGTTGCATTCATTCAATGATATGGGTGGCTTTGTCAGCTTTGGTTTACACAAGAGATGATTATTCCTGTGTGGACGCAAGGGGTAGTGTAACATCCATGGGACCCAATGGTTGAAATCCCAACCCCATATGAAAGGGGATATGGTTGGTTTAGCTATGTATGTCTCTGTTGTAACTGTGTTGAACAAAGGGAAGAATCTCATCCCATGTACATGGATTATTGGAATTGTACAAGCACAAAATATGCACGATCATCTTGTTGACAACCTCGGTTCGGCCATCCATTTGGGGGTGGAAGGCAATGGATTTGGTGAGCTTGGTGTCTAGTCATGACCAGAGGATCAACCAGAATGTGATGAGGAACCGGATTTCCCGATCGGAGATGATGGTTTTTGGTATCCCAAAATGTACCCACACTCGTTCGAAGAAGAGCTTGGCATTGGCCTCTATTGTGATGCTCTTCTTATAGGAAACCAAAATCGCCATCTTGGAAAATCGATCAACAACCACAAAAACACAGTCATTTCCTTTCTTGGTTGAAGGAAGGCCCAACATGTAGTCCATCAAGATGGATTCCCAGGGCCTGTAAGGAGTAGGAAGAGGGGTGTACATGCCTTGTTTCATAATGGTTGGTTTGGAAATGGTGCAGGTCATGCATGACCCGATATACTTTTTGACATCCTGTCAGAGTTTCGAACAATAAAAATGTTGTTGCAGCACTGCCACTGTCTTCTCTAAATCGAAGTGTCCTACCACCAAACTATAGTGAGCTTCAAAAATCATCTTCACGTGCTCTCTTGATGGAACGTAGAGTGGACTAGATGGCACAACAACCCGTCTTGCAGATGAAAATCAATGACAATTGTGTTTGTGTCTAGCATCTTCTAGGTAGTGGCGAAGTCAGGATCTCACTCACAGATTTGGGGCCATCCATAGGTATCATGTCTGCAGGAGTGTAGCACCATGGTTAGTGTGGAAAATAGAGGTTTATTGAGGCATTCATCTATGCAGTTGGTGCTCCCTGTCTTATACTTGATGTTGAGATGGAACTACTACAAGTATGTGGACCAATTTTGATGGTGATCATTCTACAATTTGTCTTGTGTCTGCATGAACTACATAGGTGTATGATCGGTGTGAATGACGTTCTCCTTCTAGAGAATGTAATTCCTCCACTGGGAGCAATATTTTACAATGGAGTAATTTTTTTTGTCGTAAGTGGGGTACTTACAGACAATATAGGATACTGTCTCACTATGATAGGCCACGGGATGTCCATGTTGAGTGAGAATTGTGCCCACAACATAGTCTAAAACATTTGTCTCAATCTCAAATGATTGTTTTAGGTTGGGTAATGAGCACAAGAGTTTCTTCAAATCATCGAATGCTTTCTATTGCAACTGGACCCACACGAAGTTTTCTTGGTGGATAGAATTATACTTCACATAGAATTACTCAATGAAGTGAAAAATAATTTTAGATTTGAACCAGTCTATTGATAGCTAGAAATAATGGCAGAAGATGCAATAATGTGTGTTGGTGCAAAATCAATACCAGGGTTATCGAAATTTACCAACAAAAGGCACCATTGTAGTCTAGGAAAACTCACATATTCAACCTTCTGTAAGGGAAGGATGCCTCACCTGAAGCATAGCCAAGACTTGTATGATGAAAGGAGTTAGAGAGAATGCAACATCAGATCTAGTCTTATGCTTCTTAGATTTATATATTAACACTCAGAGACATGCAGCGACAGTAATCAAATACTAAATAGAAGAGAAAGAAGTAGTTACGCAACACAAATATATATCCATTCACAACATAACAAATAATCGTAAAAAAAAAAATTGGGACCCAAATCATTCCATTGTATTAGTAGCATCAATACCAAAATCATTATGCAACATGTTTTTCCAATACACTCTCTTGCAAATCGAGATCTCACTCCTTATAACCTACTACAGATTCAAAAGATTGTTGCAGAAGCACAACAATACCAGCAAGGATCATTACAATATTTCAACATGACTATGATAACTAGATCCCAACCCATGCATAAACAATTGTGATCATGACAGTAGTGACGACCTCACCCTCTTTCTCTCTAATATTCTCATTAACCTTTTTCTCATGACATCGTCTTCATGTTTATACTTCTTGGATTACTTCTTCTACTATTGGATTACTTCTTTTTCTATCTTCTCAGCTTACCATTGGCACCCAATGATTTTTGCCTTTTTTTTTCTCCTTTTACTCTTTCAATTATCCCTCGGTACTTTTAATTGTTTTCGTTGCTTTTAATATCCTAGCTGGCCCATGATGCTTTCCCAAAATTATGGTATTTCCAAAAATGAAGGGCCCAACAGACCCTGACCACAACCATTGACTCTCCTCGAGTTAACCTTCCACTTCTTTCCCAGGGCCTTCTTCAAACGAAGAACCCGACTCTAGTACGTCAATTTTGAGGGCATGTTGGCAGAAGATTTCATAGTTTTTCACCCAATCCTACCACTTCCTTACCAAAATGGAAGCTCCCGCAACAAATTCTTGGGTCGCAGAAACATCTAGCTCTACAATCTTAGTGTCAAGTAGAGTTTTCCACTCATTTTCCGCAATCAAATCCAATTGATGCATTTTGACATATGCATCTTGAATTGCAGGTATGAAGTCCCTAAATGATTTCTTGGGTGCTTGCACATCTTCGTACATTTCATCAATTTTTTTTTCTGCTTCCTGGATTTCAACAAACTTGGATTTTTATGCAATGGGGTTAGTTATTTCCTATGAATCTGCATTCATTTTCTACATATGAACCCAGAGTTCTTATGCCATCTTGTTCCTTGTTTCTAACAGACCCACCTAGTAATTGACCATTGTAAACAACTTGTTGCATTCACCACTCTAGGTATGAAGGGATGATTGTATTGTATCTCCTTCGACAATGACTTGTGTGATATTTACAATCATGGCCTTGGGATTCTCCTGCTCCTTGATCTGAATAGATTATATTTTCTATTGAAGACTATTTGTTTTCTCCACTAACTAGGACCATGCTGCTGCCACAAGCTCAACCTGTCGTGCTGGCGCAACCAAGGTAATGTATTTTGGTAGCTCAAGGGAAATTTTCCTGAATGTGGGCCAAACTTGAGTAAAATTTTCACAGACAGTCTCAATAGCTGATTCGGCCTGGGTGTGCAACTTATGTTCTTGATCCTTATCTTTGGACACTGCAATTAAATTTTGATGCAATTGGTGCATCTGTTGTGTAATGGGTTCAGTTATTGCCTATGAATCTGCATTCATTTGCTAGATCTAAACAAGGAGTTCTTATGCCAATGTTTTCCTTCTTTATAACAGACCCACCCAGTCATTGACCATTGTAAACAACTTGTTGCATTCACCGCTCCAGGTATGAAGGGATGATTGTATTGTATCCCCTTTGAAAATGACCCAAGTGATATTTTCAAGCATGGCCTTGGGATTATCCTGCTCCTTGATCTGAATATCTTAAATTTTCTATTGAATACTATTTGTTTTCTCCACTAAGTGAGACCATGCATTTTCCGCAAGCTCAACTTGTCGCATTGGCGCAACCAGGGTCATTTATTCTGGTAGCTCAAGGGAAATTTGCTTGAATGTGGGCCAAACTTGAGTAAATTTTTCACAAACAGTCACAATATTCAATTAGGCCTAGGTGTACAATGCATGTTCTTGATCCTTGACTTTGGACACTGCAATTAAATCTTGATGCAATTGGTGTGTCTGTTGTGTGAGCTCTTCATTGCTTTTCTCTGTAGAGATAATCATATGCTCAATATGATCAATTGTTTCTCAAATAATATTTAGGATTTGTGGTGTGGAATAATATACAAGTTGATCTAGGTGGATATCAATGGCCACCCACCTTTTCCAACTGGCTCAAAATAGTTTTTCTGGCAATTTTGGCAATTTACTATTTTTAGCAGTTTTTAACTTATGGGGCCATTTTGAGGGCCTAAATGAAGGTTTTTCGAGATAGATATTCTCAATGATAACCAAAGGCTTTGATTGATCCCTAAAAATGAATCTCCTCAATGACACCTTTCCAATGAGATATCGTGCGCCCCAAACAAAGATCGTATGCCAAAGTTACACCCCTCGGAAGTTGATACACCAAACTACCCAAAACGGGGTCCACAAAATTGTTGGCTTTTCATCTTCTGGGGTTAGGTTTTTGGATTTTCTTTATGATAAAAATCCCTTTGGAGCCTCATTGTAAAATCATCTTCTTTTGAATGTGAGTATCGGACACATCTCTTCTCAGAGATAAGTTGCCACCATTCTAGAGAGTCTTTCACTATGTATTTTTACAGTGTTTGTACATTTTCACTCATTAATAGAAAACTGTGTATTACTGTATCTATGTGTTTATGGTTGCATCTCTGATACATTTATTTTATATTATTGGATATTTGAGATATCTATGTACATTTCTTTATTATATCTCTGCTCTCATTTCATGCCGAAAATAATCTAGATCAGTGGTATCAGAGCAGGCTGTTCTTGATCATTTTTCAGTGCATGTCCCCAACGAGGTCTGAGTATATCAAGTTGGGTCTCGAGATTGTCTCTCTTGATGAAAATATCTCTCACACACCCAATAAACCCTTGATGGAAGAAGAAAATAAAAATGACGGAGCTGACGGTTCTATCAATCTATTGCTTGAGCAAGCTCTCACATGACAAAGGGATGAAATGATGGAGAATTTTTTCCACATCCTTCAATGCCTACCGATAGAAACAAATGCATATTCATCAAACAATCACTTTGGAAGCACCTCTCCTTTCAAGGTACATGTTAATTTTTATATTCCCATATTTAAAGGTCAGATAGATGTGGATGCCCTAGACAAATGGTTAAATCTGCTAAAAGGTTATTTCTCTGTTCACCATTTTTCCAACAGGGAAAATATCACCTTCCCAATCCTTAAATCTCTCCCCCATGTCAAATATTTGTGGGAAAATTACTGGGAAAAATGTTCCACAGAAGAGTCTGGAATATATGAGGTCGATCCCACTTGGTATTTTTTTGTGGACGCGATAAAGGAACATTATTACCCTATTGGCAACTATGAGGACAAGTATATGAGATGGAACACACTAGGGCAAGAGAGGGGCCAAGAAGTTCTAGATTTCACCAATAATTTCCATACCTTGTGCACCAAGTTGGGTATCAAAGACTCCGAACGAAATTTGGTTTTGAAATATCGTGGGGCTCTACACAGATACATCCAAACTGAAATGGTTTTCCTGGACATCTCATCACTCGGTGTTGCTTATTGATATGTTGTTAAAATAAAGCATAAATTTAAGCACCAGAAAAAACGAGAGTTCGGGTCTACAAATCCGCAAAAACCAAAGTATGATAAAGAAGGCCCTAACAAATAGTCTCTTGAAAACCATTCCAAGCCACAGGAAAAGAAGGGTCACGAGAAGACAAAGAAGGACACCAGAAAAGGGTGTTATTTCCGCAAAATCCCCTGGCACAACACCGATGAATGTCTTTCAAAACAGTCATTGGTAGCTGAAATCAATGACAAGGAGCCAAACCCTGATTCAAAATCTGATTCAGAAAATACTGACAGAAGATAAATCATTGACACAGACCCCACTGCTATTGTTGAGACCACAACAATTCAACCAGAAGAGCCAACAAATTCTGAAGAGGGGGAGTGCCTTTTTCATTCACAGATGTGGGTGAAGGGGACCCAGCTACATTTTATTTTTGATAGTGGAAGCCAAAAGAACCTCATCTCAGCAGAGGTCGTCAACCAGTTTGGATTGTCAACAACACCACACCCATAGCCATACAACATCGGGTGGCTTCGCCAGGGATGATATCTTCATGTTAGCCATCAGTGTTGATTTTCATATGGCATCCATCCCTTCAAGGATGAGGTATTATGTGATGTTTCCCTGCTAGATGTCTATGATGTTCTCTTGGGCCAGCCATATATGTGGAAGCACCATGCTATCTATGAGTCTCGACCCCGTAGTATCATTGTTACTTTGGGGGGTCATCTCTACAGGATACCAGAGGTGGTTCCGACTATTATCCCACCTAAACAATGTCACAAGGTAGTATCTCATATTACAAAATTTAGCTTATTCACAATCTATTCAAAAGGTGAACAGAAGGATACTACAACCACTACAAACTTGGCCCAAGCAGCTTCTATCCAACAGAAGTACGTTGAAAAGACTACAGCAAAGCACAAATATTCCTTCTGCACACAAACATCTCATGTATACAGACTGGTTAAAAAGGTCCAACCCTTCCCACCACAAGTTTGTGAAAACCTTCAAAAAGCTAAGAAGTGCAACTTCTCCAACAAGGAAAGCAGTTCATCAAGATGCAAATTCAGCAAACTATTTTACCTCTCCCATGGGCACTCAACGCAATGGAGACCATTTATTCCTAAGGAGGTAGTATTGATCCAGGTGGATATCGGTGGCCACCCACCTTTTCCAACTGGCTCAAAACAGTTTTCTGGCAATTTTGGAAATTTACTATTTTTAGTAGTTTTTAACTTCAGGGGCCATTTTGAGGGCCTAAATGAATTTTTTTTGGGATATATCTTCTCAAATATAACCAAAGGATCCGATTGATCCCCCAAAATGAATCTCCTCATCGACACCTTTCCAATGAGATATCGTGTGCCCCAAACGAAGATCGTATGCCAAAGTTACACCCCCGGGAAGTTGATACACCAAACTACCGAAAACGGGGTCCACAAAACTGTTGGATTTACATCTTATGGGGTTAGGGTTTTGGATTTTCTTTATGATAAAAAATACTTTGGATCCTCATTATAAAATCATTTTCTTGCGAATGCGAGTAGTGGACACATCTCTTCTCAGAGATAAGTTGCCACCATTCTAGCGAGTCTTTCACTCTGTATTTTTACAGTCTTTGTACATTTTCATTCATTAATAGAAAATAGTGTATTACTGTACCTTTGTTTTATGGTTTCATATTTGATACATTTATGTTATATTATTGGATATCCGAGATATCTCTGTACATTTTTTTATTATATCTCCTCTCTCGTTTCATGCCGAAAATATTCTGGATCACAAGTTCTCTGGTGGTGATAGAGGTGTTTGAAAAACAGCATCGTTGAGCAATAAAATAAAACAAATGCGGAAATAAAACACAGAATATACACAATACAATAGAGACATAGATATATGTGGCTCACCCAGTGTGGGCTACATCCACCAGAGAAATTTACAGGTCCTTGATTTATTATTATCCATCAAAATGAAGGGATACAACCTACAACACTCCTGATGTAACTTCCTCTTCTCTCTCACACAGTCTCCTCTTTTAGAATAAAATATTCACTCTCACACATAGATGAAATACAATTCCTCATAAAATAGGGTTTCTTTCTAGATCAATAAACCCTAAAATAACTTCTACCATCATATTTGCGACCTTATAATGAACAGTCCAGATTGACTACGAAATTGCAATATTTTCATAGCATTAAAAACAAATTGGCCCCCTCAAGGATGGGGGGGGGGGGCAATAAATGTGTATCCTATAGTTTATTTGACCTGCATATGAATTAAGAAGATAAAGAATCTCCAAAACCAACAATAGGGACCCACAAGCAATCACAATGTAAGTGGTTGGCCACTAGTGATTGATCTTTCAGAAAAACAACTTGGGGTGCTTACCTCATTGGGACTAGTAGAGGTAGCTTCGAAGCTATGTGCAATCCTTTCTTATATGTCTTAGGGGATCATCCCAACCACTTATGTGCACTCTATAAAAAATTCTAGGATTGTACAACATTGTTGGGGATCTTTCAGGAAGGTGCAACCTGTTCTCCTATGGAGCTCATGCTATGAGTCGAAGTAGTATCTTCCTGGGTATTAGTAGGGTCATGTGGAAGATCTTGACCCATTTGATATTGCACCTTGGATAATTTTCTTGTCTCGGCACTGGGAATATTTTCTTGAGGGGTGATGAGTGGGACATTAACCTACAGAATCTAGGAGAAAAGGAAAGGAGTATAGACTATAGTTTCTGTGGCCATAGTGAATGGGTCACTGGACTCTTTCTCAGTTGTTTCATTATGAGTATGAATAGGGGATAATGGAGAATAAGTCTAAACGTCCATCGCAGAGGTAGTTCGTTGTTGGATAACCTCTTAAATAATAGGGTTACTATGTGGTTTGATTATAGGATCATCAGGAATAGTGATAATGGGGATGGAAGATGGTATAGGGGGGATAGTGTGGGTGTGGGGTGGGAGTGAAGAAATAGGTATTGTATCAGTGATAATAGGGGATTTGGTGAATGGAGAAGGGGAATTATTGTGGGGTTTCTTAGGGGGATTGAAAATTCATCCTCGAGAACTTCATGAAATCCCTTAACTGATATTGTAGCAGTGTATTGAATCGATGGAAATGGAAGAAATAGAACTAACCTTGGAAACATCTCTTCTTCTTCTTCCTCCTCTGAATGTGACAACATGTGTTTTCTCTCTATGGAATTTTTTCTACGACCGGGAACATTTGTTTTCACTAGAGCCTCACGTTTCGAAACTGCAGGAATATGATATGATATGCTTAATTTCTTCTTCTCCCTCTTTACTTCTAGTCATGAACAGACCTCCTTGTCTATTATTTCCTCATCAAGGTAAAATGATAATGGAGTAGTGTGGAACATTATCATATGTGCACCTAGTGGCCTCACACAATTGTGGTCATTGTTCATGTCAAAACAAATCTTATCGCTATGTCGATTGAGCATATCTTGCAAAATTTGAAAGCACTGAGTTGCATTGATAAGATCATTATACCACTATAAGAAGGAAGTATTCACATTGTCGTTTCTAGCATGCCATAGGTTGAACATATTGGCAATTCAAGGATTTGGAGTGTTTGATAGTTCACAACCCTATGGTGGCCTCAATTTCCACATTGAAAAGAAAACCAATAGATATCTCTATACGAAATAGTCATTATATTCATGCATGTCAGCACAAGCTTGCAACAGATTAGTCAACAAATATTTGTACCAATTTAATGGTGATCATTGTTTACAGAACTCAACAATTGATATGTCATCTAGCATGCACTCTCCCTTCGAATAGTTATTCATTTTTTTCCTTGTTATCATATAGAATGCATAGAAAATCTATTCATCATAGATGGGATATATAAGTGCTCCATGACCCCCATGTTTGATAGCGTACCTATCGTATAGGATGAGCTCTCATTTCCTTCTATCATTCTTCCATGAGCCTTAGAGGTCTTGATATACATCATGCCCATTCATTGATAGACCTGTCAACTTATGAGTATCCTCAACATGTATAGGATATGCCTGATCCAACCAAAAAGAACCATTAGAGTGGATTCCTTTAGTGGTGGGTATGGGAGTTTCCACTGCCATTCTAACTCTCCATATGGCAGGGTCATGTAATCCATATAAGTATCAAATTTCATTGAGGGAAACAAGTCCCCATATGAAAAAATGATATCGAGGAGTCTTTCCTATTGCACATTTCCCTATAAATCTCCCAATATATCCACTCTTAGATCATGGATATCGAATTGAATTGTGATATTCATAAGTTATCCTAGAGGTGTAGTATGAACCATGCTTGCAGACTTGTGCTAATACATAAAGGAAACTCAGGTACAAGGACATGGACACGGAATCTTAGAGTGTTCACTAGGCTTCAAAGTTAATAATTCAAACAAACAACTAAAAAACAATGACATGAACAGAAAGCAACCATTGATTTATAGACAGTCGTGAGGAGTGTGGTGTGGGACGAGCATTAAACTATCATTAAAGAAAAAACCTCATAATTGACTATGCATTAACAATGTACATGACCAACAATTGAAATCTAATCCATGATTTGGGAAATAAAGGGCACAAGTACCAACACATCTTGGATAAGGCAAGATGCTCAAGGAATTAACTAACACATCAACGGTTAACCAAAAAAGTACTGACAACCTTTTGGACATAAATGCACTTTACTAGTGTGAACATAATGGGAATGGAAAGGTACCAACTGTATTTAACAAAGGAAGTGGCAGCAATGTGACAATGATAGAAATAATGGAAACTACTAAATGCATAAAACATTCGACATTGACCCCCCAACCACAATGATGATACTTGAGCTAAACAAACTAACAACGACATCTAGACTCGGTGAGTGACAGTTGAACACGTCACTATTTTATTGGTGAAAATAGAAATCTGAAAAACAAAAATAAAAATAAATAAATAAAAACCTACAATAAATAAAAACCTACCTACTTTATACACTCCTTGTGACAAGTGTTGCAGATCTTAAGTCACTGAGAATAAATGTACGAC
Source organism: Picea engelmannii (assembly GCA_009831015.1). Classification (NCBI taxonomy): domain Eukaryota; kingdom Viridiplantae; phylum Streptophyta; class Pinopsida; order Pinales; family Pinaceae; genus Picea; species Picea engelmannii. The sequence continues at coordinate 23,506 of ML807340.1, forward strand.
TTCAGGCATGCACCATTCACCCATACAGGACAAAGAATACCATCTAGTTGTGCTAGTCTAACAGCTCCTGATTCTCAAATTTATGCAACTATAAAGGGTCTGAGCCATTGCATTTGTAACTTTCCTAGGTGCTTTTGATACTTACTATCATATAACCAAACTTGGTCACCTTGCACAAAAGTATTGGTCTTAATGTGTCTATCATGCCAAGATTTTTGTCTAGCCTTCTCCATAGTTTGATGAAAATCTACTAGAAATATGACTTCCTCAACTTCCATTAGTTCCACAACCCATCTCGCAATTGATTCATCATATGTTATATGTGTAACTTGTGCAATATATAAACTTGGAGTGATGAACTTAGTTGGTACTACTATTTCTCTTTTGTATACTAGTTGGAACGAGTTATAATTGTGCAACTTCTTTGTAGTGGTTCGATAGGCCCACAACTGTAGTGTCACCTTTTCACTACCGAGGCTTTCAAACCTCTCAGTTACCAATCTGTACATGGACTTTTACATAAAACATACAGAATTGTATAATCACATGCATAACAGCAAAGAGATACATTTTAATTCTCAGAATAAACATATAGTTACTATTATAATTAGGCAATCCATAGATTTCAACAGTAATTCATTTACACAGCAAAAAACATGATAACATATCCAGAAGAGTCATGCAAATATGATAAAACATAGTCAGATACTTATCTGCTGACAGTGAAGAAATCCACCAACCAAATGCAGGCCTCCCACGAACCTCCCAGTTGTAGACCGCACTGCTCCTCAACTCAACAGTGGGTCACCCCAGAGCTGGGACTGAGCTCCACCCCAGGGCAAGGAATCCAGACTCAGGCTGAGGTTATAGGGAATTCCGTCATACACAACCACCAGGAAGAAAGCTCTCCCAGGAATCTCCCTCACTCACTACCTACAGACCCTCATTCCCCACATGCATGTTCCACCCCAAGAGAGTGCACCTTCTTTGTCAACTGGACAATCCTTCGACTGCCAGTCTCCCTTACCTTGGGTTACAGGAAAAGATTGGACCGGAAGTCTCCGGGCTCTATGGCAGCTACAAGGTTCCTTCCAGGAGTTCTCTCCTCCCTCTGCGCGCTCTCTCACCTGGAGAAGTCGCTCACAGGCCAACAAGCCTCACGCAGTCCAGTACTGCATGGTCACAACAACCCACAGGAAAAATAGTCACGACCTATCCAGCAGGTTTAACAATGGCAGATGGTCTCACGGATTGGCTCCACACATAGGCTCGGCGCTCAGACAGAGGATGTTTCAGCCTTTCAGAATTCAACACACACACAGGCTATTCCCAAAATCAACACAGACTATTTAATTTCCCGTTCCAGAACAGAGGAATACACCAGTTTCCTTAGAGCCAGATACAGGCTTCCTCGAACTGGTTCGGCGATGGCAAATGGTTCTTCATGGTCACGGATTAGGGACAGAGAGGTACGGATTATTCAGAACAATCACAGGCTTTTCAACTCTCAGGGACGCACGAGGTATTCTCTGCAGAGGTCGAGTTAATCGTACTGCTCCGAGCCTGTACACGCTCAAGCAGTCGGATGGAATGGAGGAGGAATACCCCTCACGGATCATCTTGGTCGTTTTATCTGCATGCACCAGGGTTGACACTTTTCACCCTTGGAACTGCATGCGTTCCATCAGCCTACATCCCTTTTGCACGCTTTCCCTTTCCAAAACTTAGGATAAACAGAAATGCACATGTCTCTTTTTGAAATAATATTAAAATATTATTTCCTAGGATTAAGCCCCCTAGGCTCAACACTTAGCCCCTTTCCCACCTTCTAGCCCCTAGTTTCTTGCCCACTCTGTGGACGCTCAGTCCCCCTTCACTCATTCATCGTGGTCAGTCTGCACCTGGTGGTGTTTATATTTTATTAATCATTCTGCATACATACAAGTACATCAGCAGGCTCCTGGCCTTCTACACTTAGGCTCCCTGGCCTAACAAACACATAACCCTACCAGCTTATACAAAACTCGGCTCACCATCCTATAGAACATGTTTACAATTAATTTCATATATCCTGATTTGCAACGGGGCTCGGCCTTGGGGACACTACAATCCCCCTCCCCTTATTTTTGCACTGTCCTCAGTGCAACTTTACATCGCATCTACAAGTTCTTCAAAAATTTCAAAAAGATGCGGGTACTCTGCCCGCATAACATCTACATGCTCCCATGTCACGTCCTCAGGACCGTACCAGGTCCACTGGACCTTTACAAGCTCTATAGCTCGAATCCGGAGCTATTTTCTTTTCATGTCCAATATGCGTACAGGATGCACTTGCAGGACACCTTCCGGTTCCACCTGAATCACAGTCCAATCGATAACATGATTAGTATCAGGTACATATTTCTTAAGCAGTGAAACATGAAACACATTATGTACAGTCATAGATGCAGGTAATGCAAGCATGTATGCAACTGGCCCAATCCTTTCCAGGATCTCGAATGGCCCACAAAATCTTGCTGCCAACTTGGCACAACTTCCCAGCTTCAGGGAACTCCTGTTAGTTTTCACTTTCAGGAAAACATGGTCACCCACTTTGAATTCTCTATGGGTTCTGTTACTATCAGCGTAACTTTTCTGCCTATCCTGGGAAGCTTTCAGATTCTGTTTGATTTTTATCATTTGCTCTTCCATTTCATTGAGTAGTTCAGGTCCAACTACTACCCTGTCAGTTAGATTATCCCAGCTCACTGGAGTGTCGCACTTTCTTCCATAAAGTGCTTCGAATGGGCTCATCTTCAGAGATGCATGATGCCCATTATTGTAGGCGAATTCTACCAAATGCAGGTAGTCTTCCCACCTTGATGGTTTATCCATCACATGCATTCTCAGCATCTCTTCTATTACTCTGTTTACTCTCTCTGTCTGTCCATCAGACTCGGGATGATATGTTGTACTAAAGTTCAGATTCGTTCTGAATCCCTTGAACAGTCCTCTCCAGAAATTCGAAGTGAATTTCGGGTCTCTATCAGACACAATTGTCTTAGGAATTCCATGCAAGTGTGCAACTTCTTTTAAAAAGATATTAGCAACATCTGCTACTCTGTGGGTGGTTTTCAGTGGAATAAAATGGGCAGATTTAGTAAGCTTGTCCACCACCACCATGATTGAATCATGTTGCTTGCTTGTTCTGGGCAATCCTATGATAAAATCCATTGTTACCACATCCCATTTCCACTCAGGAATAGGTAAAGGCTGCAACAACCCTTCTGGGTGTCTGTGCTCAGCCTTGACCTTCTGGCATTCCATACATCTAGCGATGTATTCAGCAATTTCCTTCTTCATACCTGGCCAAAAATAATGGCTTTTAACTGTTGCCACAGTCTTCTGATATCCAGGATGTCCAACATAAGCCACGTTATGCATCTCCTTTAGAATTGCCAGCTTCAATTCTCGGTTATTAGGTACATACACTCTGTTTTTATATAGAAGTAACCCACTAGTTCCCAAAGTGTAACTTTCCTGGGTCTGTGGTCTCTCACGCTGTTGTAGCTTTGCTACAAGATTTTTGTACTGCAAATCAGCATTTGCAGCTTCCAAAATTCTGTCTTTCATCTCAGTTTGGTACATGCTAATGGCTGTAGCATGTAATTCATGCACTTTTCTGCTGAGTGCATCAGCCACCTTATTTTCTTTCCCTTTGATATGCTTGATATCAAAGTCATATTCACACAGAAATTCCAGCCATCTAATTTGCCTGGCATTTAAGGTTGGTTGATCAAATAAATATTTCAGACTGTTGTGGTATGTTCTTAATTCGAATTTCTTGCCCATGATGTAATGTCTCCATTTCCTCAGGGCGTGGATGATCGCTGCCAACTCCAAATCATGAATGGAATAATTCTTCTCATGTTCCTTCAACTTCCGGGATTCATAGCAAACTACAAATCCTTCCTGGTTGAGAACTCCTCCCAGCCCCTCCTTACACGCATCTGTGCACACTACGTATTCTGTGTTTGGATCTGCAATCCTCAGGATTGGATCACTAGTTAGCAGCTACTTCAATTGCTGGAAGTTGCTCTCACATTCTTCAGTCCACTAGAACTTATTTCCCTTCCTTTGCAAGGAAGTGATAGCATGAGCTATCCTTGAAAATCCGGCTATGAACCTCCTATAATAACCTGCCAGACCCATAAAGGATCTAACTTCTGTCACATTCCTTGGCGTTGGCCATTCTTGAATGGCCTGTACCTTCTCAGGATCCACAGCGATCCCATCTTCAGAAATAATGTGTCCCAGATAATGGATCTGCTTTTGGTAAAATTAGCACTTGCTCAATTTTGCGTAGAGCTGGTGTTCTCTCAACACTTGCAGCACCATTCTAAGATGTTGTTCGTGTTCTTCCTCTGTCTTGGAGTACACCAAGATATCATCCAAGAAGACTATGATGAACTTGTCCAAATAATTTCTGAACACTCCATTCATTAGGCACATAAAGACAATAGGCGTGTTGGACAGTCCAAATGGCACCACTATAAACTCATAGTGACCGTACCTTGTTCTAAAGGCAGTCTTGATGATGTCCTCATCCCTTCTTCTCACTTAATGATATCCAGATCGAAGATCTATTTTCGAAAATATTTTCGCATCCTTCAACTAATCAAAAAGATCATCAATCCTTGGCAGAGGATATTTGTTATTGACAGTGACTTTATTCAACTACCGAAAGTCAATGCACGGCCTCAGCGTTCCATCTTTCTTCTTCACAAATAGGACCGGGGCTCCCCACGGTGACACGCTGGGACAAATGTACCCTTTCTTTAGTATCTCTTCAAGCTGCAGTTGCAACTGTTTCAGCTCTGGTGTGCTCATTTTGTAAGGATCCTTTGAAATTGGAGTTGTTCCATGCATCAGATTTATAGAAAAATCAATGTCCCTCTTCGGAGGTAGTCCAGGCACCTCCTGAAACACGTCCTCAAACTCTTTGAGCACCCTGTGGTCTTCCAGATTTGAGACCACTTTTTGGAATACTTCTTCCACTCGAGCTGCAAATAATTGACAACCTTTCCGGTAACATTTCTTCAGCTGCATGGATGAGATTTCTCTAACAGCCACGACTCTGGGAATTCCTTGGATTGTTACCTGATTTCCCTCTTCGTCCAGACATTTAAATCTCTTGTTACGACAATCCAAAATGGCATGGTGTTGGTCCAACCAGTCCATCCCAATTAATCAATCATATGAACCTAAAGGCAGAATGTTCAATTCAGCCTTAGTGTTCATTTCTTTCATGTCCACTAAGCAGGACTTAACCAATTCAGTGACCTTCCTCTTGGGCCTTGTGGCTAACTGTACTAACCAAGACTTCTCATGTTTGCTTCTCATTAGATGCAAACTTTCCACCACTCTAGGATCTACATAACTATGGCTATCCCCTGAATCAATTAAAATAACAAAGGGTCGGTTGTTGATCATACCTTCCACTTCAATCATGTGTTATTGAAATTCTGTTTGTTTGGTGTCCAGGGCTGCGTAGATCCTCAGCATTCTGCTGCCCATATCCTCCACTGTTTCAGCTTGTTGAACAGTATGGAAAGTTCTTTGTTTGTCTTTCGTATGGGGGCAGTCTTTGTACCTATGATTCCCTTTACAGCCCCAACACTCCATAGGTGGAGGCCTTGGCATCTGCTCACTCCCTTCAACTTTCCTGGGGTCTCTAAAGGATGACTGTTCCCTAAGGCCATTCTTGAAAAAGGGAGGTCTATTTCCCTTCTGCCTCTGTTTTTTCTTAAACCTCTTCTGGTCATCCCAAGCCTTCCGAAAGGTAGGCTTTTCTCTTTGTTGTTCGTATAGGCATTTCTCCCTTCTTATGGTCTCTTCCATGGTCTTAGGATCATCATATTGAATCTTGTCACCAATGGAAGGTGGCAGTCCACTCAGATACCTCTGAATCTTGACAGCCTCGTCTTTGATGAATGGAACATACTTCAGTAGTTCCAGAAAACTTCGTTCATACTC
>ML807340.1:31383-69307 GCA_009831015.1 Picea engelmannii
CGATTTCCACGCTCCTGTGCCATTTCCAAAGGAATTTTAATCCTTATGCACATTTTTCCAGATCCGACGGTCACGAGGGCTCGCCTTCCCTCCCGAACAGATCCTACGGTTTTAACACCATTGGTGTAGAGATCTGTCTCCCTGTGGCCATAGACCACACTGGATGCGGTTTCATAGCACCGCTATACCTCCTGAGCTTAATAAAAACTCGTCAAGTGTCCCCTTGACACTTTGAAGCAAAGCAAGGTCCAAAATTGGTCTTCTCGACTCAATTTCCCCTCGCATTCTCGGTCCTAAGACCGCTTCACCGGTCCATCTAGGCTCAATATCGAAACCTTGGCTCTGATACCAAAATGTAGTGTCACCTTTTCATTACCGAGGCTTTCAAACCTCTCAGTTACCAATCTGTACATGGACTTTTACATAAAACATACAGAATTGTATAATCACATGCATAACAACAACGAGATACATTTTAATTCTCAGAATAAACATATAGTTACTATTATAATTAGGAAATCCATAGCTTTCAACAGTAATTCATTTACACAGTGGAAAACATGATAACATATCCAGAAGAGTCATGCAAATATGATAAAACATAGTCAGATACTTATTTGCTGACAGTGAAGAAATCCACCAACCAAATGCAGGCCTCCCACGAACCTCCCAGTCGTATACCGCACTGCTCCTCAACTCAACAGTGGGTCACCCCCAAGATGGGACTGAGCTCCACCCGAGGGCAAGGAATCCAGAATCAAGCTGAGGTTACAGGGAATTCCATCATACACAACCACCAGGAAGAAATCTCTCCTAGGAATCTCCCTCGCTCACTACCCATAGACCCTCATTCCCCACATGCTTGTTCCACCCCAGGAGAGTGCACCTTCTTTGTCACTTGGACAATCCTTCAGCTGCCAGTCTCCCTTACCTTGGGTTACAGGAACAGACCGGACCGGAAGTCTCCGGGCTTTATGGCAGCTACAGGGTTCCTTCCAGGATTTCTCTCCTCCCTCTACGCACTCTCTCACCTGGAGAATTCACTCACAGGACAACAAGCCTCACGCAGTCCAGTACTACGTGGTCAAAACAACCCATGGGAAAAATAGTCACGAGCTATCCAGTAGGTTTAACAATGGCGGATGGTCTCACAGATTGGCTCCACACATAGGCTCAGCGCTCAGACAGAGGATGTTTCGGCCTTTCAGAATTCAACACACACACAGGATATTCCCAAAATCAACACAGACTATTTAATTTCCCGTTCCAGAACAGAGGAATACACCAGTTTCCTCAGATCCAGGTACAGGTTTCCTCGAACTGGTTCGGCGATGACAAATGGGTCTTCACAGTCACAGCTTCAGGACAGAGAGGTATTGATTATTCAGAACAATCACAGGCTTTTCAGCTCTCAGGGATGCACGAGGTATTCTCTGCAGAGGTTGAGTTAATCATATTGCTCTGAGCCTGTACACGCTCAGGTAGTCGGATGGAATGGAGGAGGAATCCCCCTCATGGCTCATCTTGGCCATTTTATCTGCATGCACCAGAGCTGACACTTGTCACCCTTAGAACTGCATGCGTTCCATCAGCCTGCATCCCTTTTGCACGCTTTCCCTTTCCAAAACTTAGGATAAACAGAAATGCACATGTCTCTTTTTGAAATAATATTAAAATATTATTTCCCAGGCTTAAGCCCCCTAGGCTCAACACTTATCCCCTTTCCCACCTTCCATCCCCTAGTTTCTTGCCCACTCTGTGGACGCTCAGTCCCCCTTCACTCATTCATCGTGGTCGGTCTGCACCTGGCGGTGTTTATATTTTATTAATCATTCTGCATACATACAAGTACATCAACAGGCTCCTGGCCTTCTACACTTAGGCTCCTTGGCCTAACAAACACATAACCCTACCAGCTTATACAAAACTTGGCTCACCAGCCTATAGAACATGTTTACAATTCATTTCATATATCTTGATTTGCAATGGGGCTCGGCCTTGGGGACACTACAACAACAAAGCTGGAACTCTCTCATCCCAGTCGTCCTGATTAACACAACATACCTTGCTCAATTCTTTATCCATAATATTTTTGAATGCTTCCACTATACCATTAGCTTGTGAATGGTAAGGAATTCTGTTATGGTGTTGAATCAAAAAATCTCGAGTAAGGGTGGAAATTGTCTCACTGAGAAAATGGAGTCTTGATTGTTGATTAAGCTCTGAGGAAACCCAAATCTAGTAATGATGTTTTTAAAAATAATCTAGTTGTTGTGTCTATGGAGAAATATCGAATAGATTATGCTTCATCCCAGCGAGTGAGGTTATCTATTGTGGTGATGATACATTATCTTTCCTTAGAATGTTTAGTTGGTGGGTTAATAGGTCTTATGAATTCAACAACCCACTTCTCAAAGGCTTGTACCACTTGAACAAGATGTAACAAAAAATCATCCCTATGCGATGCTTTACCAATTTGTTAATAGACATCGCATGCTCTAGCATAAACTTTAGCATCTTTGAACACTGTTGGCCACCATAATCCTTCATGTAGTATTTTGTTTGCAGTCACCTTTCTTCCAACATGTCCTCCTACAACTCCATTGTGGCACTCCCACAAGATATCAAGTCCTTCCTGATCAAGTAAGCACTTTTTAAGGATTCTATCTGATCCCAACTTATACAGTTGTCCTGCACAAACTAGTCTACTACACAAACTACCATATGTCTCTTCTGAGTTGCGCCATTAGGGAAGACACCAATACTTAAAAATAAGGCGATGTTAGAGAGGTATTTTGGGATAGCTTCAATTTTAAATAAATCTGCAGTTGGGAGTTGATCATTGACAACTCCACCACTCTCTATTGACTCTAGTATAGATAAGTGATCAAGACCAACATTCATCTTTCCAAACAACAACTTCAAAGGAAAATTACTGGACTAATAAAAGCCACCTTGTGAATTCTTCCTTCTAACAAAATCTTATTAACCAAATATTTCAAAGAAGAATGATCAGTGAAAATTTTGAAATGACCTCCTAACAAATAGTGTCTAAATTTTTGTACACCATAGACCATTGTTAATTCTTCCCTTTCAGTGGTGGTATAGTTGTGCTCATCTTGTGATAATTTTCTACAGGAAAAGTAGATAGGATGGTCTATATTTCCCTCACTTGTTTGCGCAAGAACAACACCTAAAGAAATACTAGAGGCATCAACTTTTACATGGAATTCAATATGCCAGTTGGGATACATCAAAATAAAGGCACTAACGTTGAATTCTTTCTCACAATCAGGTGCCCAATAAAACACTTCAGACTTCTTCAACAACTTTTCTAGATGTGTTTTTATACTTGTGTAACTCTTGATAAATATGTGATAGTATCTAGTATGGCCCAGAGTGGATCACAACTATTTGGAAGTTGTAGGATGAGGAATATTGATAATAACATCAACTTTCATAGGGTCGACCAGAACTCCTTCCCTGCACACAATGTGTCCCAGACAATTTCCAAAAGGTACACAAAAGATGCACTTCTTCATATTTAATGAAATTTGTAACTGTTGATAGTGATCAAACATCAACTGAAGCATGCCTATATGTTCCTTCAATAAATTGTACACATTCTAATCATCCATGTAAAATTCAAGGAACTTGTGAATAAAGTTGTGTAATGCAACAATAACGATCCTAGAAAAGACGATTGGAGCATTCTTCATACCAAAGGTCATGGAATTATAAGCAAATGAACCCCACTCTATAGTGAAAGTATTCTTTCTTTTATCTTCATCCATAATTATGACCCAATGACAACCTGAGAATCCATTTGTGAAGGAGTAGGCTTCCTTTCTGGCCACTTGATCAAGCACTTCATCACTGAATGGAGTAGGAAAATGATCATGTACGCAAGATGAGTTCAAACTTTTGTGGTCCACGCAAACTCTAATATCATTAGTACCCTTCTTACTCTGTATCACAGGAGGATTGATCCACTCAACCTTATCCACAAGGAAATTAAACCCAATTGCAAGCATTTTGTTTATCTCCTTATTAACCTTTTCCTTGACTCTAGGATTCAAATGATATAGTCTATGTTTGACTGGCTTAGCATTAGGTTTCAGATTTATCTTCATTTCTCCCAATTTTCCTTTAATCCCTTTTAGTTCTGAAAAACTCTTAGGAAATAAATCCTCATACTCCCATAAAAGAGCTTGTATCTTTGTCATGGTTTTTTCATCCCAACAATCCACCACATATGCTAGCTTAAGATGCTCCTCACTCCCGATATTCATTTTCCACAACTTCAGCCCCTGAGAATATGAGCTACTAGAAATACCTGATGAAGTATCCTTGACTTCTCTTGTTCCTACAGACTCCTTAAAGGTTAAATGTCTAAGTTCTCGTAAGTCTTCAGGATCTTCAGGATCCTTTTCAACCTTGCTACAATCCATGGGTATTCTTGTAGGGGATGGATAAAAACTATACTAAAGCATATTTTCATGTTCAATACATACCATGGCTGATTACATGGGTTTGAATTCATCAATGAACAACATTTTCTTTATTTGTTGCAGTACAACTATGATTTTTTAAGACTTATCAAAAAAGAAAAAAACATGAAATAATTGATTGTGTAGTATATTCCAACATGCAGTTTGTCTTCTAGCCTCCTTGTGCACATACTAGGATTTTGTAACTATTCCTAGAGAGTGAATGAATTGGTGTACCTAGAATCAAGAAGGAAAATGTGTATATTTACATACTTTAAGACAATACTCAATGTGCTCAACTGGATCAAATGAACCATCATATGTCTCCAACGTTAACATTTAACTCTTCATATTTCGATCATGATTTGATTGGTTGACTCAAGAAAGAGGAAGGAAGCGATGTTGTATGGCAAGTCTAACCTCATCCCAAGAAGAAAGAGTTACTGTATGGGTATCCCACCATCTTTATGGAGAATATATCAAAGCTATGTCAAGTGTTGGAATTATCTGCTTTGTCGCAACCTTATCCTCCATATCAATGAGAAAACTATGTAGATATAAGGTGCCATCATATGTTGGATATTCACCTATCTCATCTCCAATCCATGGTATCGATCTGATAGTTGTGAAACACCTTGAAAATTTCTCATATCGACTTTGTTTCCAATTATTGAATGTTTCTTCAGAGTCTTCATCTACATACTAAACACTCCTCCAACTAATTGACCCATCTATGGTGGGTTTAATGTAATCAACTCGTTTCTTGATGGTTATATTATACAACTAATCAATGACATTTGTATCCATATTATCATCTACCGTTTCGATGTACCTCAGACCTTGATAAGGATCTAGTGATTCATTCATGCCATCAAACACAAAAGTCATAGTTTCCTTTTGAAAATAAATGACAACATAGTTTTCATAAGCCCAATCAATGCCTAACAAATATGGATATGGATAATTTTCCCCCATTATCTCAATAAATTCAAAGTTCGCTACTATTTTGACACCAGCCAAGTCTACTTCAACATTTTGCATTATTCCTACTAGGAAAATGTAGTATTAGTTCACCATCCACAACTGAATAGGACAATAGAATAACTTGGGCTTTCACATTGCCTCCCAAGTCTTCTTTGGAAATATATTGATGTCAAATACTAAGTCTAGCATAACATCCTCGATCTCATAGTCATCGATTTGAGCATTCAACTTGAACTCTCTTCTAGTTCTCTTTCTCCTCTAAACCCTACTTGCCTTCCTTTCTAGAAGGTTAGCAACAATAAATTCCTTTGGGTTTCCTTTAGCTCCCAAGGCCACTTTGATTTTTATCCACCACTTCTCAGTAAGTTGTTCATCATATAATATATCAGAAAATAGTTGAATCCAAATATCAACAGCCTTTTGTGTCTTACCTGAGGATTCCATCAAAGAAATGACTCTCTAATGATGCTTGGTTGATGAGGATTCAGCTTGAAACGTGTTTACACAACTATAGGTTTTGAAGGACTAGGCATCTTCCTAAACATTTGTATTGCATTATTAAAGAATTCCTTATATCGTATATGGATCATAGTTGGTATCTTCTGGTATAGCCTTCTAAATTTTTATTTAGTGTGGACTCTATGCATCAGCACCAATATTTTCTCCTCCTCTTGTGATGATATTAATATTATAGCCACCTCTTTTGGCCATAGATATGGGTTATGAATTTATCAAATTGGATCCTCTCTTCCTATAAAGTCCTTCCCATTTAGAAATTAGATTCGGAAATTCTTTAGTAGCATGAGTTTTATTCCTACAATGTGCACAGTATGTTCTTCTTGGAAGAGGGAAATCTCTCACCAAATTCCCTTGGTCATCACAATTATAATAGCGAATTGGTCCTCTTCCGCCAGTTCGTCCACCTCAATATCCACCTTTTCCTCTGCGACCTCCCCCGAGTCCTTGGGGTCCTTCATTGACTCTGAATGTAGATCCATTCAACCTTTCTGCAAGTGCATCCAAAGCATGACATTTATTGGTGCTATGGAAGGGTGAACCACAAAGCTCACAATACATAGTATTCAACACATGTGTATACTTTTTTTAAATGGGAAAATTCCTTGGACAATTCCCATGACTTTGATAGATCACGAATTATTCACTTCTCTCACACCCTTGATTATTCAGAAAGGCATGATACTAGACGCGTCAATGAAAATCTGTAGTAGTAGCAACTTGTGCAACTCCTCTCGTCGGTCCAACTGGTGGAGGAGCTATAGGTGTATCAGAGGGTCCTACACCCCTCAATATCACAAATTCATTTTCTACATGACCTTTTGTGTAACATCCCATACACTAGAATTGTGATCGACCTACTTTAGGAAGGGTCAACTCTTGAAATTTCTCTATTAATGAATATATTTGGCCTTGCAATTGTGTAATATTAGAATCTTTTGGAGGTCGTATAATTCTTAATATCCCTGGATATCCTGGCATAGATTGTCTTAATATTATGGTAGCTTCAGGAGGTATGAACCTCTATTGTGACCTATGACGAGATTAGAATACTCCGGAAGGAAGCAAAGAAATGAAGGAAACCTTAGACAAGTTGTCAGCTGCAGAAATATATCTAAAATGAATTTATTAGTACCCAGAAGGAGAAGTTGGCCCCAGTAAGACTGCCCATACTACTATAAATATAGGGTGCCAGTTCTCATTATTCACATCTCAGCAGTTGCAGAGAGAACTGGATTTGCACAGGTGCAGTAGCAGCTTGTGCGCAAGTTTCTAGGAAGGTGTGCGCTAGCCTCTGGGTGGGATTATCTTATCAGCTTGGTTTCTATTCTTGCTTGGTGCATTAGCCTCTCTTGGCTATTGGATTGCTACCAGGATTCTCTTCTCTGTCAAGGTCAAGGTGCTTGGAGGGTGGCTTCGGCCTATGGTTGGGTGACGAGGGTATCGTCAATCGTAAAACGAGCACAATCTTCTATATTCTAATAGGTTATGGGTCCACACCTCATTCATTTGGCCTAAAACGCTGGAAGGAATCATAGCTGCTAGACATTGAGCTCGTTGAGGAATTGTCGCTAGGGTTACTAGCAGGAGCAGCTTCGAAAAGCACTACAACTAAGGTTACTAGCAGAAACAGTTGCAGAAACCCTAAATCTCCAATCTGGCACCTAGTGATGGAGAATATTACTCAAGAAGAAGATAATCAGATGCACCCTAACTCATCACACCTCTTGGCTCTCTCAGAAGATAGAAATGACGAAGTTGAAGTTTTGGATCAAGGCATGACCAGTTACCAGTCAACCGAAGACATGTGTGAAACAATCAGTCTCTTACACTACTCAGCACTTACTGGGACGATTGAAGATGACATGTGGATAATCGATAGTGGAGCTTCCAGGGACACGATGGGAGATCAAGCCAGACTCTCAAATCTAAATGAGAGAAATACATCGTACAAAGTGGAGCTTGGAGATAAAATCACTTACCCCGTTGAAGGATTTGGACAAGCCTATGTCAAGTTGGAATTAGGTAATCATGTTCACTTAAGAAATGTTTTATATGTACATGGTTTAGAAAAGAATCTTGTATTGATATCATGTTTAGAAGACAAAGGAAACAGAATAGCCTTCATGGATGGAAAGGTGTTATCATGGCATAAGAATTCCAGCACAGAGGATGCTAGGGTTATTGGAAGTCATGAAGGAAATCTATATAGACTACTAGAACAAAATGAAGAAGCTCTAGTACATGACGAAGTCAACCCTAATGAGATTTGGCATAGAAGGTACACTCATATCAATTATCAAGCATTACCTTTTCTCAAAAAAATGGTTGAAAGAATACCAAAATTGAAATCTACACATGAAGGAATCTGCAAGGGATGTGCCCTTGGGAAGAATATCAAGAAACCATTCCCAAGCAACAATAACAGATCTAAGGAAATCCTAGATCTAATACACTCAGATGTTTGCGGTCCAATGCCAGTCAGATCTCTAGGAGGATCTCTTTACTACATAATCTTCATAGATGACTATTCAAGAAAGATGTGGCTATACCTACTGAAATCAAAAGAAGAAGTATTCAACAAGTTCCAAGAATTCAAGGCGGAAATAGAAAACCTCATGAACAATAAGATCAAGACATTAAGAACAGATAATGGAGGAGAATACACCTTGAAGGAGTTTGTTTCATTCTGCAAATCGGCAGGGATTAGGAGGGATCTGATTGTTCCTCATTATCCTCAACAAAACGGTGTAGCAGAAAGAAAGAACGGATCTATCGAAGAAATGGTAAAAGCCTTATTGAACGATCAAGGTCTATCCATGTTTCTATGGGGAGAAGCAGTAATGACGGAAATATATGTACAGAACATAATCCCTCATTGTATATTGAAGGACATGACACCAGAAGAAGCCTTCTCAGTTAAGAAACCTAATGTGGAAAACCTAAGAATATTTGGATGTCCAATTTACTCTTATATTCCCAAAGACAAAAGGAATAAACTAGAACCCTCAAGAAAGAAGGGGATAGTCGTGGGATACAGTGATTCATCCAAGGCCTATAGAATATATATTCTAGAACAACACAAGATCGAATTTAGCAGAGACGTAACGTTCAATGAAAGGATGGCCTTCAGGAAATCCATCGAAGAAATTATAGAAGAAGAAGAGCTTGAAGAACCTAATGAAGAAAACACAGAAAACGAAAATGACGAAAAGGATCAACCTGATCATCCTATCAAGCCATGTGAAAACACGGATTCAGTTATCGTACCGAAGACCAAGAAATGACTAGCTTGGCTTGAAGCTACATTACAAGATGCAAAAAGAATCAAGGTTCCAAAAGGAACATCCAGGAAGAGTAAAAGACCGAAAAGATTCTCAAGTAATGCAGCATACATGACAAATCTTCTAGATGAAGAACCTACCAGATTTGAAGAAGCAGTCCAAAAGGGACAATGGAAAGAAGCTATGGTAGAAGAACATAAATCCATTATGAAAAATGAGGTATGGGAAATTGCACCTAGACCTAAAGAAAAATCCGTGGTAACCTCAAAATGGGTATACAAGATCAAACATGCAACAAACGGAAGCGTGGATAAATACAAGGCAAGATTCATGGCCATAGGGTTCTCCCAGAAGGCGGGAGAAGATTATGATGAAACCTTTGCTCTGGTGGCTAGGTATACCTCCATCAGAGCTATCGTATCTCTTATCGCTTCCATGGGATGGAATCTACATTAGATGGATGTAAAGACAGCTTTTCTGAATGGAGCAATTGAAGAAGAAGTATATATTGAACAACCTCAAGGGTTTGAGGTACATTCCAGAGACAGTCATGTTTGCAGATTGAAGAAAGCTCTATATGGACTCAAGCAAGCTCCAAGGTCTTGGCATGCCAAAATGGACAGCTATCTAACAAGACTTGGTTTCTCCAAGAGTCATGCAGATCCAAACCTTTATTACAAAGTCGTGGATAATGCACCTGTGATTCTACTATTATATGTTAACGATCTATTCATAACAGGTGAAGAATCTCTCATTATCTAGTGCAAGAAGGAATTAGCTTCTGAATTTGATATGAAAGATCTAGGTCTCATGCATTATTACTTGGGACTAGAAGTATGGCAGAAGCGTGGTGAAGTATTCCTTGGACAAGGAAAGTACGCAATAAAGATCCTTCAGAAATTTGGAATGATGGACTGTAAGTCCATGGACACTCCTATGAATGCGGACATAAGAAAAGTAAAATTCCCAGATTCTGATCCAGTAGATCCATCTCTATACTGACAGCTAATTGGATCATTGATGTATTTGGTAAATACACAACCAGATATTTTCTTTGTTGTAAATACATTAAGTCAGTTCCAGGTGGAACCTAGAAAAGAGCATTGGATAGCTGCAAAGCATGTACTAAGATATATTCGTAGGACAATAAACTATGGCTTAAGATATGTCGCATCCAGTGACATCCAACTTCATAGACTCTGATTGGGCAGGAAGTGCAGAAGACAGAAAGAGCACTTCAGGTATGTGTTTCATCTTGGGCTCCGCTATGATATCTTGGGGTAGAAAGAAACAGAATTTTGTCACACTCAGCATAGCAGAAGCAGAGTATATGGCAGCATGTGAAGCATGCACATAAGCAGTATGGTTAAGGAAGTTAATCTCCGATATATTTGATCAGATTCCAGAATCGACCATAATATATTGTGATAATCATAGTTGCATAATATTATCAGAACATCCAGTGTTTCATGAAAGGTTGAAACACATTGAGATCAAATACTACTTTATTCGAGATAAAGTCCAAGAAGGAGAGGTAAAGCTCGAGTATATCCCCACTGATGAGAAGACAACAGAGATCCTAACGAAACTTCTATCCAGAATAAAGTTTGCATATTTCCAAGAGAAGATGGGGATTGTGGAAATAACTCCCTTAGCTGAAAGGGAAGACTCTCCAGATTAGGAGGGAGCACTAAAATATTATTGAAGAATATTATTGAAACATTTATCTTTGTAATTGAAAAATAAGTCCAGATTGGACAGATTCTTTCCTGTTCGGAAAGTGGGTTGAGATTTTTTACGGACAGTGACTTCCCATTGTGGTTAACATGGGAAGTAGTCTGATTATTGATGTATCATAGACAGTGACTTCCCATTGTGGTTAACATGGGGAGTGGTCTAGGGCAGTCTCTCTTCTTGAGGGTTACTCAAGAAGACTGGCCCGCCTCGTCGAACAATGATTTCTCATTGTGGTTAACATGAGGAATGGTTCGTCTTGGAGGTTGATACAGGACAGTCTTTTCCTCTTATGGTTAACAAAGGAAATGGTCCAGAAAGTCATTCATTAGGGTTTATACATTCTCTCCAGGGTTCACTTTGATTAGTGTAGGAGGAATGGCCCAGGGTGGGGAATGGCCCAGGCTCAACAATCAGGGACAGACATTCCTTAGGGTCTATACATTCTCTCCAGGGTGCACTTTGATTAGTGTAGGAGGAATGGCCTAGGGTGGGGAATGGTCTAGGACAGACATTCCTTAGGGTTTATACATTCTCTCTAGGGTGCACTTTGATTAGTGTAGAAGGAATGGCCCAGGGTGGGAAATGGTCCAGACTCAAACATTCCTTAGGGTTTATACATTTTATCCAGGGTGCACTTTGATTAGTGTAGGAAGAATGGCCCAGGGTGAGGAATGGTCCAGGCTCAGAAATCAGAAACAATCCTTCTTCCTTATTTGAGAAGAATAGGGAAGATAGCCCATTTCTGATGTTCTATACTGAGGGAAAATATTCTTTCATATCTCATAGACGTGAGTGAAATATTGGCCCAGATGATTAATTTTATTTTAACAATATTTTTCTGTGTAGGTTGGCATCAGATGATTGTTATGGAGACTGTCTGTCTCCAGACAATAGAAATACACTACTATGGTGGATTTGTTCCATTGTTTGTGACTATGTGTCACAGTTTGAGTAGTTGCGTACTACCCTGAATAAACATAGGTGTGTTCTATCAATTGATATTGTACCAATTTTCATAGGAGATTATCCAGTTGGATAATAATGACGGTGCTCGTGTTGCTACCAGTTGAATGGTTTGTTGTGCTCAAGACCATACCTCCCTAGCTAGGAGGGAGTGTTAATATTATGGTGGCTTCGAGAGGTATGAACCTATATTGTGCCCTAGCTAGGAGGGAGTGTTAATATTATGGTAGCTTCGAGAGGTATGAACCTCTATTGTGACCTATGACGAGATTAGAATACTCCGGAAGGAAGCAAAGAAATGAAGGAAACCCTAGACAAGTTGTCGGTTGCAGAAATATATTTAAATTGAATTTATTAGTACCCAGAAGGAGAAGTTGGCCCCAGTAAGACTGACCAGACTATTATAAATATAGGGCGCCAGTTCTCATTATTCACATCTCATCAGTTGCAGAGAGAACTAGATCTGCACAGGTGCAATAGCAGCTTGTGCGCAAGTTTCTAGGAAGGTGTGCACTAGCCTCTGGGTGGGATTATCTGATCAGCTTGGTTTCTATTATTGCTTGGTGCATTAGCCTCTCTTGGCTATTAGATTACTACCAGGATTCTCTTCTCTGTCAAGGTCAAGGTGCTCGTAGGGTGGCTTCGGCCTATGGTTGGGTGACGAGGGTGTCGTCAATGGTAAAATGAGCACAATCTTCTATATTCTAACAACTTGTATATTCATGGATTTATTCAATACTTCTCCCAAAGTAGATATTTGTTGTTGAGTCAAAGTGAAATAGGTCAAAGGTAAAAACCCCTGAATAAACCATTCTCTATGATGATCCTCATGGATAGGGATTGCTAATTTCCCTATCACATATTTAAATCTCTAATTGTATTCCCATGCGGACTCACAATCTCTCTAATTTATCTTCTGCAACTCAGAGATATATCATTTCTCTGACTATGGTAATCAAAATTATGTTACAAACATCTGCTTCACCTAAGTGAGCATGAAATCTTTCCCCTAAGAGATCGGATCAATTTTCTTCATGTACCATTTGAGAGCCCGACCTCTTAGGGTAGTCTAGAACTCAACTAGCTTGTTTTCATCTAGAGTCCCATGAGATCTCTAGATGGATTCACAGAGAAACTAGTGTTTCTCAACATCCTCGTCCCCTTTTCCCTAGAACTTGGGGTATCAGGTAAGGGATCATATGTTTTTATTCTCCATTGAGGGATTTGGAGAACCTATTAAATTGAACTAGAAGGTACCTATTGCGATATGAATGAAAAACTTGCCACACTTCCAGTACAACCACTACTTAAATCCGTTGAACTTGAATGGTTATAAATAACATAAATTACAGAAGGATGCACTATATAAATTACTAGATTTGTAGATGGTGTTGGGGAAATGAACGATTCAGGGATGGTTCCTTTGCCTCCAGAACGAATCTCTTTGATCTAAGGGGTATCATTTGCTTATAGTGATGTTTTTATCTCTTGATGCAATCCAACATATTCTGGTGTTACAGGTTCTAATTCCCCCACAACTTTCTCTGAGGTCCTAGATAAGTATTCCTCTTCAGTGGTGGTGTCTACCCTTACCCTTTAATTTGTCTCTTATGAATTTCCTTCTTCTTTTCTAATTCCTCCAAAAACATTCACCTCTCTCTCCAACTCTCTCTTTCAACCATTCAATGGTCACTCTCCCTTGTCTCTACAACTTCCACAACTCTTCCAACTCCCTTCTATGACTATTCTCAAATCCGGTCTCCTTTCGCCACTGATTAGATCTCTTCATTATTGTTTTCATCTCTTTCCGCCACCTCTTTTCAATAATAGAATCCTTCCTCTCAGCTCACCTTTTCTTTGCACTTTTCTCTTGGTGACCCCCCATATTTCAAGGAAATTTTTCCTTTACCTAACCCATGAACCCTCTCATAAATCACCCTCCCCCAAGTGCATGGGTTTACATCGCCATATCAACTGAAGGAACAAGAAACATTCCTTCTTCCACTAATAAAAACTTGATCCAAAAGGGGATTTCCCACAACATTCTTCCTCTAGATCCTTCTCTGAATACATATTAAGCTTTAGAAAAGTCTTGATGGTTTTCTGCAGTGAACTCAATAACTTAACCTTCCAAAATAGTATGCACCCAAAATTCTACATCTCATGAGATCTGATGATCTAAGTGATGAAGAGTTAATAGACTTCTGGTAGTCCAGTTATATCTCCTTTTGACCTGATATTTGTACTATGGGTATTCTTTTTTCTGATCTAACCATTGAAATAACTCTTCATGGAACTTAATCCAAAAGATCTCGTATTGGTCACTAGCAAGTTATGAATAGAAAACCATACTTTTTACAACCCTAAATATTTTATGACGCAACTCGACTTCTTGCTGGATGATCATGTTGCACATTATTTCCCACTAGTTCTCAACCTCATACTTGTAGATCTGATGAGGCATCCTCTAAAAAACCCCTTTAAATCTCTGTCGTGGAAAAGGAACCATTTTATGGCGCAAAATAGAGACTAGGGTTCTCGGAAGTTACCAACAAAAGGCACTATTGTAGTCTAGGCACAATGGCATATTCAACCTTCCTAAAGGGAAGGATGTCTCACCTGAAGCATAGTTGAGACTTGTATGATGAAAGGAGTTAGAGAGAATGCAACATCAGAGCTAGTCTTATGCTACTCAGATTCATATATTAATTCCTAGAGACATGTAGCGACAGTGATCAAATACTAAATAGAAGAGAAAGAAGCAATTACACAACACAAACATATATCCATTCACAACATAACAAATAATCATAAAAGAAATTTGTGGGGCCCAAATCATTCCATTATATTAGCAGCATCAACACCAAAATCATTATGCAACATGGTTTTCCAATACATTCTCTTGCACAACAAGATATCACCCCTTATAACTTACTACAAACTCAAAATATTGTTGCAGAAGAACAACAATACCAGCAAGGACCATTACAATATGTCAACATTATTTTTCTAACTAGATCCCAACCCAAGCAGAGACAATAGTGATCATGATAGTAGTGATGGCATCACCTTCTCGCTCTCTCATCTTCTCATCAACCTTTTTATCGTCACATTTTCTTCTTGTTTATACTTTTCCTTTGTCGCTTCTTGGGTTATTCGGCTATCTTCTCAGCTTACTAGTGTTGGCATTCAATGATTTTGGCCTTTTCCCACTGCTTTTACTCTTTCAGATAGCCCTCGATGCTTTTAATTGTTTCTTCCACTTTTAATCTCCTAGTTGGTCTGCGATGCTTTCCCAAAATTACGGTATTTCCAAAAATTAGGGGCCCAACAATGTGGATTATTAAGTTATTGGGAGATATTGCAACAATAAGGGAATAATTCCAACACTAAATGAGCATGATTGATGATGAATCAAGGTAGGGAATGTTGAGTGCATTCCAAGAGTGTTGGGTGCATTCCAAGTGTGTGTTGAGTGCATTCCAAGTATATAATGGATGACAAATCAAATCAAATAAGAAGTGTAGTGATTTCTAGAATGGAAATTTTAAGAAAGTGTTGAGTAGATGACACACCCTAAAATTATTTTAAACTTTAGCGTACCACTTTTCTTTTTCTCCATAAATTTATTTTTCATAAACTGAGTTCTCCTTTGAAGATGATGTTTTTTCCTTTTGATGTTTGATGTTTAGTACTTTCCCTTAGAATTTTATTTTTTTCAATATTTTTCTCTTAGAATTTTTTTTTATATTTAGGAATTAAAAATAAATAAAATTGTCACAACACACAAAAAATTGTTTCCCTACAACATATTGCACCTAAACTTTTCCCCAGTGAGACAACGCTTATCACGTGAAAATGAAGTTGTTCATGAAATAACTTATCACACTGAAATATTTTTGTTGTGATGTGTTGTATTGCACTCAAGTTTATTTTTTGTGATACATCAGACCATTTCAAAGTTTTTATTGTCATGATAAAGGAACACTTTGTAGTTTGTTTTGCATCGCACAAAATTTTTGGTTTGTGTGATACATCATGCCATTTAAAAATTTGCATCCTTATGAAAAGAGATCATTTCGAAGACTTAGGATATTTTTTAAAAGGCTTGTTTAAATTTTTCCTTTTCGCATCTTCCAAAATGTGTCTTTGGGCCATTTCACACCTTCAATTTTTTTGGTCATGAAACAATGCATCTAAGAAAACTTTCCTTCTTCACAATGTTTGACTCACTAAAAAGATCTTGTATTCACGATGTTTCACATTTTCTAAAAGTTTCCTTCCTTGCGATATATCACATTGCTTCAGAGATTATTTCCTTGTGATACATCACATCACCTCAAAGTTTCCTTCGTTGTAATATATCGCATTGCCAAAAACTCTCCCTGGTTTCCACAAAGGGAAACTTCTAAGCAATTTTTTTCTTCTAAGGCAAACTTTCTTCATTGCATCACTAAAAAGTTTTCTTCTGCACGATATATCGCATGAACCAAAAGATTATCTTCATGTGATGCAATTTTTTCTCCTTCATGGTGTTTCACACCCAAATTTTTTGAATTGTGACACAGGGTGTATCGCACCCAAATAAAAAAGAGGTGCGGTAAAGCACACAATACATAACATGTATTCACATTTTATTTTTATTTTCGCGATAACTTTTGATTCCAATATCCATTTTGGGCATTCGTTATACCATTGGAAAGGTGTTATTGAGATCTAAAAATTTGTTGTTATACGTTTTTAATGATTTGGAACTATTTGTTTTAGATTCATGAAATAAATATATGGCGGGATCAATTTCATAATAAATGAAAGGAGATCAGACTCAGGGAAGTAAAGTTGAATACTTTGTTGTGATATCAATGGAATTTTCATGCTCAATTAATTTTATTTAATAATATTTGAATTCCTAATTATGTGTGTGTGTGTAATGATGATGACACCCAGGTACCGACATTAAAAAGAGGAATTTGTATTAATATGAAGGATTCTCACCAACTGAATACATTTTGGAAGCAATATGAGGATGGTAGAGATAAGCATGAGAGTGGAATTGTGAAATTTCTTCCTTGGAATGTGCCCATTTTTAGAAGTGTCTCATCACTAAATTTAGAGAATTACTCAACTAGATCCTATTGTTCTCAAAAAAAAAAAATAGATCAAGAGATTCAGGCATGGGATCCCCATCTCAAAATTACTAAAGGAGTTCCACATCACATCTTGTGGGATGATTTATTTAATTAGTGAGAAAAGAATAATGTTGAGCATGCATTAATTGAGACTTTGGTTCATTGAAGATGTAGCATGTGTATGATGCATGACTTTTTCATGATTGATGCATGGATATTTTCATATATTGTTCCTCAAAATTATTATCTAAATCACACCAAGCATAACATATGTCACTTGTATACTCATCTTCAATATCACTCCAATTTTCCATCCTTTGGGTTTCTTCATAGGTTTGTATCATTTGTATGTGATGTTCCATTTGGAGTCACACTGTGTGAACTCCTTCAGGGCATTGAAATTTTTCTACTTTGTTTTAACCATTGTTTGATGTGCTCTTCATAATCCATAGCCTCTTCAAGAAAACTTATAGGAGGGGGTTCTTCCACATAATTTTCATTTTCTATAAAATATGCATATATCACTAGATATTCCTCAATGAAAGGCACTAATATATCCTTGTTAAATTCCACAAGCCATTGTAAGTATGAGAGCTAGGGTATTGAGGGAAGAAATATGTAAGGGTTCTAATGCACTCAATATTTATTGAAATCATATCATATAATATACCAAATCAAATCCCCAAAAATATTCTTTCCAATGGAACTCGTTTGGTGGGAACTTGACCACTTTGTCAAAATATATCTTCTTTGCAATCCGCATAGTTGTCATGGGAAAATCCTAAGATAGTTTATTTTAAATTAGCAATATGTTCACTTCCTAAAGTTGAACTTGGGTACTAAAATATATGGCTTGTTTCTTCAAATTCTACTCCTAGAGCTAAAAGGACTAATCTAAGTATTTCAACCTTGTTTTTCCCTTAGAAAACCTATAAAAATAAAAAAATCTTCTTTGTTTTTATCCCAAGAAAGAGATCTGATACCACTTGTTATGATCCTTAACTCAAGAAATTGAATCAAAATAGAGATATCATAAATTCTCTACACTTTATTAATATTAAAAACACTTAAGGTAGGGAAACACATGACAATTGAACCTTTTATGAAAGGAATCTACTCATGCTCACATGCCTTTTAAGGTTGGGTGACCTATCAATGATATAAACTCCAAATACAACAAAATCCACACCTTTGATAAGGAGTACTTCATCCATATTTATAGTTATCAAGAGAACCCTAATCATAACAACCTCCTAACTACCTAATGGACCTTATTTCATGAGGCCATATTATATTTATTCAATATAACAAACATAGTGGACCTATCAAACCTTATGTTGGTCTCCACTATTGTTACTCTAATGGGCCATTTGACCCTCCATTACACCCCTATGGAGGATTCCAACCAATGTGCTAACTATAATTCCAACATAAGAGAAATAATAAGTTATTATCATCAGAATTTTGATGTCCATTGGTGGAAACAAGTAAAAAAAACATTATATTTTTCAATAACTTCAAAAAAATCTGACAACACAAACCATTTCAGCGATCATTTTTGAAGAAAAAAAATGTCAAAATTCACACCCAAATGTAGTCATGTTAAGAAGAGCGAGGTACTCAATGTGTATCATGTATTTTCTTGTAGTTATATTGGTGCTAGAAAATAGACTGGACATGTTCATGGATTTCTTGGATCTTCTTATTGAAGGTTACAACTTTATCTTTTTATTGACATTTTGAGGAGAAGAGGATGTTTCAACTTGTAGAAATGAGACATCTATGAGACTAAATGGTTGGAAACCAAATAAATTATAGAAAGGAATATTCTTGGTAGAGCTATGCCATGCTCTATTATACGCAAGATGTATGAAAGGTATGTTTTCATCCCATCTACAAGAGTGTACATGCTTACGCATGCACAATAGATGAACTAAGGTTTCATTGATAACTTTTGTTTAACCTTCAGTCTAAGGGTGGAAAGCAGTACAATGCTTGAGTTTGGTGTCAAGAATTGACCACATGAAATTCCATAATTCATTGAGAAATATAGAATCATGATTAGATACTATGGAAGATGGTAAACCAAAATGAGATAAACTTGGTGAAGTACAATTGTTTTGTGTCAAACATTTTGGTTTTATTCTTACATGAAATCAAGATTTCCATTAACACACTGATGTTGATGCTTGGTCATGGGTAGCCCTACAAGAAAATATAAGTGGAAATATTCACAAGGTCTAGAAGGAGTAGTAGTAAATGGTGTATACATACCCAAATGGTAGTTGGTTGGTTTAGTAATGGAACAAGTTACACAAGATCTAATGTAGTGTTTAACATCTTGTCTCATATAAGGCTAAGAGAAATTCCACTATAAGGTAGAAACATCCTCATCACTCCAAATTGTTTAATAGACTTGGAGAAATGAGATTCCTATATAAACTCTTCTTTAGGTTCACTTGAAAGTACACATAATGTATCAAGGAGATCAAAAAGATCATGTCGCAAGTGAAAAGCATCCATATCTACAAAGGTTCCTATGGAGATAACTTTGTTCCCTTATTGAAGAGTAGTGTATATAGTTGTGAACTTTGTATCATTGTTGTACAAATTTGTCAATTCTTTTGTGTTACGATTCTTAGTGTTAAGAACAATTCTAAGTGACACTAACAATCTACTTAAGCGATCAACTACATTATTATCTCTACCTTTTATTTGTTTGATGATTGGATGACACTATTGCAAAAGAGTAATTCACTTCATGTGGTGTGTATTCTTTAGTTTTCTCTAGGTTTAAAGAAATTGCATATTCTTGTGATCCAAATGTCTCATAGTTTCCTTCCCTCATAATGTAGTTTTTCCACTATGGAAAATTTTGTACTATGTACAACTCTTTGTCATAAGTAGATTAGTTGCACACTACAAAAATGAATGTTACATAGTGAAAAGTGATTGGGTGTACATGTTGGGAGTGGGAAATTCTCATGGAATAATCAAATGAATCAACTTCTATCTCTAAGGGATAAGATAGATATGGAAGTGCCAAGACAAGGGTAGTAAAGATCTTTTGCATCACTTGGTCGAAGGTTTATTGTTGCATCTCAATCCAAGGGAATACTTGTTTCTTCTCATTCCCTCTCAACAATTTTCTTAGTGGCCACACTAAGTGTGATAACCTTAGAACAAAAAATTTGTATAAGGTCACCATACCTAAGAAGCTACATATTTCTAAAAGTTGCATGGACTATAGCCAATTCTATCCAATATCTAGTTTTTTAGAATCCACTTGAAATCCTTATCTATCAATGACTAATCCAAGGTAGTGAATGGATGTCAGGGATAATGAACATTTGGAAAAGCTTATTTGCAATTAATGTTTTTGAAGTGTTTGTAATATTTGATCAACCTATTGGAGGTGTTCATCCCATGATTTGTTGAATATTTGGATGTCATAAAGGTATCTCGCTATGAAATCAGTTAACAAGGGTCTAAACGTATCATTCATCAATGTCATAAATGTTGTTGGAGAATTAGTAAGACCAAAAGGAATCTCTAGCCAATCAAACAATATTTCTCTAAATTTGAATGCAATGTTCCAATCATGTTCAAATTGTATAGGACCCTCATGATATCTTATATTGAGATCAATATTAGTGAATCACTAGGCTCCCCTAAGTTGACCCAAGAGGTCATCAATACAAGATAGAAAATATTGGTTCTTCAATGTTATCTTGTTCAAAACTAGTCTATATAAACATGCCACATACCATATTTCTTAGCCACTAAGACTATAGGTCTATGACAAGTGTAAGACTTGATATAATCTTTCTAAAATCCACAAGCTCTTGTATCTATTAGCAAATTTTATCATTCTACCATCAAGATATGTGATACAATGGACCATAGGGAAATTGTGATATTGGAATGAGGTTGATTCCATGATTTACTAAATAGTGCACTAAAACACTTTTTTGGTCCTCAAATAGGTCACTATAATGTTTCAAGGTTGTGTCAAGTTATCGACGATGTTGCACCCTTGTTCTCTACATTTTTATACAATGGACCATTGGTCAATGGTAATCTTGGAATGAGGTCAATTAATGATGTATTAAACAATGCACTAGAACTCCTTTTGGTTCCTCAAATAGGTCACTATATTGTTTCAAGGTTGCCTTAAGTTATTGTTGATGTTGCACCCCTTGTTCTCTTTGTAAGTTTTAAACCTGTGAAGTAAAGAAATGCATATAGATTCTTAAGCAAAACATAATTTAATCAATGGCTCATACACAGAGTACACAAAGATTTTATACCGAAAACCCTCAATCAGGAAAACCTTTCTTATATTCATTATATCGAATTTCACCATTCAACATACAATATATACAATGTTTTTAGGTATTTTGTAGATACCAAAAGCCTGATCCCTTAATCCAAGATTAATTTAGCAAAACCGCTAAAAATAGCAAAAACTACCCAAAAAAAAAAATTGGAGGCGCTACCCGGTGTTGAACGTTGCGCATAACCAGAGGGGACATACCTGGCCCCCCCCTGGGACCCCCCTAGGAAAGCGCCCAGCACACACGACACAAAGAGCACTACTAGAGGGATCGTCAAACACAATTGTCGAATCTGACACACCCACACACACACATGCAAAGAATATAACACATACCCAACACTCAAATAGGTCACTATAGTGTTTCAAGGTTGTGTCAAGTTATCGACGATGTTGCACCCTTTCTCTCTACGTTGTTATACAATGGACCATTGGTCATTGGTGATCTTGGAATGAGGTCAATTAATGATGTATTAAACAATGCAGTAGCACTCCTTTTGGGTCCTCAAATAGGTCACTATATCGTTTCAAGGTTGCCTCAAGTTATTGTTGATGTCGCACCCCTTGTTCTCTTTGTGTTGATAAGAGACATCCATTAATGGAACCGAATTTCCTTACTAGTCTCACTATTGGGACGAAAAACTTCTACTAATAATAAATTGTATTTCTAGACTGCTTGGCTAAGATAATTTGCATCCTCTCAAATGGTGAGGATTCTAGAATAGTGTATTCACAATGTGTGACTTCTACATGCCACTTCTTTGGTCTGGACTCATACTTCCTATGTCGATCCAAGATCTAGGGTCATCCAAGGATGACATCATATACTTACAATGGTGCAATATCACAAAGGACCTCATCTTGTAATGGTCAGATACTATATGGTACATTGTGTTATTTCTTGTCTAAAACATCCTTCCCTTTTTGCATGCATATGAGAGGATAGGGTTAAGGATGGTCAACAAATTTTAGTTTCAATGTTCATGTGGATTCTGGATAGATGATGTTCATCGTACTTCCATTATCAATGATAGCATGCACAAGTTGTTCTTTCACCCAAAATTTGGTGTGAAATAATCTCCCCCATACTTCTTGATCTTTTGGCGTTGCAACGAGTAGTTATTGTACTTCTCAATCATGGCAGAGAGATACAATGTTGAGACACACTTGGGAACAAAACTGAGGGATTTTAACAATGGTGTTGTGATTGGTGCCCTATTATTCGCTACACAACACATTAGTATCGATATTCTTACAAATTTCCATGACCATGGCTCACTTATGCATTCAAGTGAGTGGAGATTTGATGATGATCACACCACAATTCTACGTTAGGATTCTTAGAACCACTAGAAAATTGATGACCTTGTGTCTATTGCTTCTACTTCCAATCGAACTTGCATTTACCTTTGTCTTTATTTGTAATAGGTTTAGACTTGAATAGTCTTATTTCCATTTAACAATTCAATTTATCAATTTTTCCTTTATTATGACTCTTAAATTTCTCTTCGAACATGATTGTAAACCAATATGCATATTGATGCATGTTAATGGTTAAGAATTCCAATTCTTCTTTTAGATACCAATGTAGACATGCCTTGAATTTCAAGTTTCTCAAGTGTGCGAGACTTCTATCATCCACTTTAATCGACGATCACTAGTATTCTACAATGAAGTGTAAGATGCACTAACCTTACTTCTCGTGCAATATTTGTCACTATATGTATTCATCAAGGTGTCCCACCAGATAGAAGTTCTCTTTCAACAATATATTGAATTCTTCCCATGCAATGAGGGGTGGGTCGGTGTGCTTCTTCACACTACTATGTAAAGGAATCCCAACATGAAAGTGCATTTGGGAAAAACTTGAGAGTTGTGATTGCAATCTACTCTTGATTAAAAAAGTTGAGTCAATATGTACCTTTAATCACAATGGATTTATTCCTTCAAATGATGCGTTGGCTCCATGATTGGCATCTCTATGGTGATCATATCCTAATGTAAAACATCCCATCAATTGTATTCATTGATCATAATTTCCCTCTCTTTGTCTGCACAAGGATTCTTCCACAATATGTTGAATATCCACTACAAAGGTGCCAATTTTGTCTCCCATTGTATCATTATATTTGACGTGAAAATATGTAGTTTGAGGTGCATGAAAACATCACCCCAAAATTCCCCTCTATTGAATCCATCTACACTGGATAGGATTCTCATGCTAGCTTGAAACAATAATGGAGTGTTGGTATAAATATATGAGTAGCAAATTTTAGGCTAGAATTTTCTAGCTTCGATACCAATTGTCCTAATCACCTAAGAAGGGATTAGGGGGCACATCGTTAAAGGGGTAATAGATTATAAAGTGGATCGAACAAACACAAGTAAACAAATATTAAATTGTTATGTGGGAAATAATAAAGATCTATGTTTATTAACTAAATAGAATCATAAGAAATATATTTGCCAAGGATAAACATCCTCAAAAACAAAAACAAAAAAAAAAAGTTATTCCTAAATTGTCCAATCTCCCCTAATCTTTTATGTGGTCCTCTTTCTAAAGGAGATAAATTGAATACAAGGAAAGAATTGAATTGATTCGATTATGTACATTTATTATTACTTGGTAACCCAAACGACACCTAACTTGTGATTGACATGTCTTCCACCTATTGATTTGCATTGACAAGTGAGTTTTTGTTTGGTAGGGTTACGACCAAGTGGAATCATAGACCATAGAACAAATCACAACTCGGGAACAGAGTGGCGCAACTAGGAAGAATATTACATGAGTTCCATACTTCTGTTTGAGAGGTTGTGTTTCTCCATAGATGAGATGTGATGTTGATCAATGGGGATGCAATGTCCTTCCATTTGTGTACTATTTCCAATAACAAAATAAAACAAGCCAACATTTGCTCTTGAAATGAAACTATGTAATGAAAATTATGAGAGAAGAAACTTATCAAACATTGTTGACTCGAGATATTGTTACTCCCCACTCCCTATTTAGATCATTTGTCTCAAAATATTTGAGTCTATTCACATGAAAACCTCCAAAATCCCCATATATGTGTAATTTACTTCCTAGCTTTGTCACATGGAAATTCTCAAAAACCTCTAATTCTCTATGTGTAATTACTTCCTAGTTTTATCACATGGAAATTATGATTACAAGAATTGGTAAAATATTTAGAAAGAAATTATCTCTTCAAAGTACAACAAAACAAACCTAGTTGTCCCAATGCTAAAGGAGAGTACAACAAAACAAACGTAGTTATCTTGATGCTCAATGAGAGTACATCAAAACAAACCTAGTTATCTCGATGCTCAAGGAGAGTTTTATATCAAACCATGGGTGCACAAATCTTACCTCATAGCTAACTCAATTTGAAATGTTATAGCTCAAATATATGTAGATGTGCAACTCAATGACCTATGATAAAATAATAATAAAATCCCTTACAAACTCTCCCCTTTCAAATACATTTAAGACTAGGTAAAGCAACGAAGAAATCCCATCCCCTTTTTTATGTTTCCTTCAAGAGAAATCCCAATAGAGTAGGAACAAGTGTAATGTCCCCAAACTAGGCTAGGATGGAATATTATGTTTGTTGTCTAGAATGTTGGTTTTCTTTATATAATTTTTTCAAACACTTTGCATTGTTGTAGTTGCTCACAACCACTTGCATATAGTCTGTTGTCTCGTACTCTTTAAATGTAATCTAGTTAGCTACCTTAACAGACAACTTGCATGTACTCTTCTTATAGACATTTAATTGAACATATTGCATGCATTTAATACACCAAAAATAGAAGGAGAAATCATGCTATATTTATTATGAATGAAATCCAAAATGACAACAATACAAGGTTGTGATAACAGTTTCACTTTAGATCTAAAGCACATGACCTCTATTGGTTGCAACAATAGTTGCAATACCCTCCTAAACAGTAAAGCCATATTGGTTGCAAATGGCAACTGCAAGATACCCTAAACACACAATAAATAGTCATAAAAATTGGGCAAGATGTTTGTGTCTCCTCTTAATTGTTTTCCATGGCCCAAAGTCTCATGTTGTCCACTCCAAATCCCATGGTTCTCCATATAAGTCACCAATGGCCTGTAAAAATCTCTACATCACCTCCTTGCCAAGAGAACGGTCCATGACCTTTTCTATAAAACCTCATAGCCTCACAGATCTGTTGGGAAATAATATCGGCCCTCAATAAACATTCACTATGTTGTCAAATGGGAATATCAACCCTCACAAAGATTCCATGGCTCCTCCTTATCGCTCAGACCTACAAAAGATGATGGATCGGCCCTCCAAAAACCCTTCAGTAGTCCAACAAACACCACAATCCTCCTAAGCAGTTCACTTCCCCTCCAAACTGTAAACAAACCACAACTGAAGTTCTCCTAAGGACCTTTGATAGATCCTCTTATTTTTCCATCTAGAGTGGATATCTCACCACTAAAACCAAACTTCAAATGGTGGAAGGGTTTTTCCAAATCCCTAGCAAAAACTTGGCTCTCAAGAGCACTCTAAATAAGAGGTCAAATAATAATGAGAAGGTGAAGTGATACCCTTTATACTTTTTCCATGCCTTCTAGAACTCTCCCATTTTTTAAAAAATCAAACGGAATCTGTATTTCTCTTTAAAATCACTTTATAACCCTTTTTAACTCCTTTTTAATCCTGAAAAGTGATTACTTGGCCTTAAAGACATTCCCAAATGTTGGAAGTCCCTTCCTCATCATCTCAGTCTTTATATATTCTCTTTTCGGTTCCAATTAGTTATTACACAAAGGTATCCCTTCATATCATATGATCCAAATAGGACCTTTAATGTAATTAATTAAAGTATGTTCAATAATAACTCAAAATTATGGAAATCGTCAAAATGATGCAGAACCAAGAGAGAACTATGTGGAAATGATATTGATGATGAAAGATGATGAATGGACTAGTATGGGCCCCATATAACCCCTCCAAATCACTCGAGCTCAGTATTAACCTCATTTTACCCCTTTGGTCAGGCCAACATAAACTCATAAGGTCGCCTTTGATTGCAGAACAGGGGAATCCAAAAATAGGGACATTACAACAAGACAATAATTTCTCTTGAAATGAAACTATGTAATGACAATTATGAGAGAAGGAAACTACCAATCATTGTTGACTCAAGTGACTATGACTCCCTACTCCCTATTTAGATCATATGACTCAAAGTGTTCAAGGATATTAGCATGAAAACCTCCAAAATACACTATATGTGTAATTTACTTCCTAGGTTTTTTTTTACGCAAACAAAATTCCCTTCAACAGACAGGGGTGCTCCCAAGTATGAGAACCCAATTAGATTTCACATCATTTGGATTAGGAGACCCATCCGGATTCTAGCATGGATGTCATTACTGGGTTGGGGGGTGAATGAATGGTTTAATGGAGGGGGGAATGAAAATGAAAACTAAACTACTTGCAATAAGGAAACATGTTATATTATATCCTAGCTACAAGCTACTAAGGGTAACTGACTAACAAATCAGGATGTTAGTAATCCCTGCAATAACTTTCTTTCAAATATTTGTTAGAGAGAAACCAATATTAATATCATATGTGTAGGAAATCACAACCAGTTAAGTCTAAGATATACACTTGTATACATATTCCTACTCATCGTCTCAAAATATTTAATAAAAGAGAAAGACAACAACTGTAGAAAATTTCAGATCACAAAAGAAAAGTCTATATGCACAACAAAATCCTTACAATGCTTCTAGATATCCTAGCATTCACTTGAAATAGTCCAAAGTAAATAACTATCAGAAAAGAAAGTATTTCTCTCAATCAAATTGGCCTTGAGGGATTCTCAATATTATTCTCAGAAAAGTAGTTCCCCAAAGTTACAAAGTTGAAGAGCCCCTTTAAAGTGGGTCGCTTCATCTCTTTATAGTTCCTAAGTAACTCCTTATCAAGGTTTCTTGATTTATTCAAGAAGCAATTAGATGTATTTTCACCTTCCCTATTAACTTTCTTTACATAGGTTACAATAGATACAATATGTGTGATGATGATGAAAAGACAAATAAAGGGTGGATGAGAATAATCCCAAATTTTATTATGTTCCTCCCTCATTTACTCTTATCCTTTAAGTAAGTTGTTCAAACCTTGTGTTGTCCTGAAATAGAAACAATTCTATGAAAAAGTAGTGACTCCAAAGTGACCTCGTGTGTTGTTTCATTTTGTGAGAGGGTTGTCATATCTCTGTTTAAATTTTCCATGAAGGTTTGGTTCGTATTCTAGGCCCTTATTTGTTTCACGAGGTGGTCATTCATTAAATTCACTATCACTTCAATTGTATATCTGGCATCTATTTGTCTCTCTTCATATTTTGTTTGACCTCTAAGAAACTCTATTCATTATTCTTTAGTTTACCCATCTCTTTGATCCAGGGAAGATGGATTTTGTGAGCTAGAATGTATGTCACTTTAGGAGTTGTGAGCAGATTAAGAATGAATTCATCGACTCCTCAATTTTTTCCTTGGCTTGATGGCAGTTGTCGAGTGCAACGTAGTTGAGTTTTCTCTCCCATTCCTTTATGCGTGGAAATTATGGTGAGGCATTAGGGTTTTCTGCAATCCACCATTTCATCTCATTTAGACCTTCTCTCATTGTGGTGAACTCTATGTTCTTAGTTTGGGCTCTTTTGTGTTATGCCATAATATAGGAGGTTATCTATTGGAAAACCTGTAGATTTGGGTACATATTCGTTGTCAGCTTCTAGAGTTCTATCCTAAATCCCTTTGCACATACCCTGAATTCTTTTATGCTTTCTCTGTTGCTTTTAGTTTGTTGGACTTCCTCTTCTAGTGCTCTTATTATTTCATCTTTCTCCTTGTTTTCATGCACCAAATATTTTAGATTTTTCCTCTAAAGCTAGTGTGAAAGAAGCACCGACTGAAGCAATTGAAAGAGGATCATCTCTAATGTCTTCTATTACATTAGTCTCGGTTTTTACTTATAAGGGAGCCTTTTCGAACACTGGCATCTTTCTGGTTTTCTACAAAATTATCTTACCCGGTGCTTTATTGAATATGAAGGTGTTTAAATTAGCCACCTGCTTAGCCTTCGATGGTGTAAATGCTCCCAATCCCAACTCTCCTAATGGGAAATGCACCCTGTGAGCGGGGTGTCGGTTGATGATCCCAGAATATCTATGTCCATGGGATCTATGTTGTTATTTCTTTCTTCTTCCTCCTTTTTTTGTTATTCATCTGTCACATTTTTTGCTTGAGTTGTTGTTACTTTCGCTTCCACTACTAGTTTTGCTTCTGCTTCAACTAGTGCTAATTTTCTTGCTTCTTTCATCCAACCGATTCTTCTCTAATTTTCCTTTATTTCTCCTTCTTCCTTTGTTGCTTGGCAGCTTCTTTATGTTGTTGCTGCTCAAATTCCTCTTCTTTTTGTTGAAATATTGTAACTGCAAAGAATATTCTAATTATAATTGAGTTATTATTATATAGATCAATCCCATTTCGTGGATTGATCATCTCGGGACTTATGTATGACCAAATCCCCTTTTGTGGATTGGTCAAACCATATTCATATGGTGATATTTGAGAAGTCGGACCCTAGGGTTTATTAAAGTGGTTTGAACCACTATTGGAAGAAGTCGGCCCTGTTTGGTGAAGAGACATAACCGTAGTGCCCCATCAGCTAGTATAAATAAGTGAGGATGGCACCTCTTTCATTCACACACTCTGTCACTCAACAAGTGTGCATATTTTGGAGGTAGTTGCAGTTACAAAAATAAGGAGAGAGATCTCCATGCTCAATCCTAGTCTTTTCTTAGTGGTTTTATCTTTACTCTTGGCATTGTATTGGAAATCTATTATTGAGGAAGTTTTTGATGGGTTTTTTCCCCCATGAGGGTTTCCCAGGATAAAATGATATGTACCTTGTGATTTTGTTTCTTTCAGTGATCCTTATTATGTTTTTATGCTCTAGTCAATTGAAAATAACTTTTTAACAACTCTAAATTTAACATGGTATTAGAGCTTGATTGAATAGAACATGTTTCACTGGGTATCCAAAAACCTCACTATTGTCATACAAGAAAATTAGGGATTTTTATTGGAAGGAAATTTCTGACTAAAAACCACCTAGGGAAGTGTGACCTAGCCTAGCACATCATTTGGCAGCTTGAGCACACCTTTTCAGTGGCCAGAGCCTCCGAAAATTCAAACCCTAGTTTTGACTAGTACCAGAAAACTAGGAAACCAAAATCAATACTAGAAGTACCAGTCCATATTTGCGCAGGGAAAGTTTCAAGGGGTAAAACTTGAAATTTTTTAAAACAGATAGCTCCAACCTACTCGCCTCAGCCCAACGCATCTCCCGATAAGTTCAGATTCACTTTCTGAGCAATTTTAGTTTTCTAGTCATTTTTGTAGCTCTAGGTCAAGATGTTTGCAAGCACCAAGCTTGTTGACAAGTTAGAAGGTGTTGAAAAAAAAAATCATGGAAGTATAGGATTGCACTCATTCTTGAAGAGAATGACCTTGAAAAAATCATAAAGGAAAATGTACCAGGACTCAAAGAAGATGTAGCCAAAGAAAAGTACAAGAAGGATATGGTTAGGGCCAAAAGGATTATTGCAGACTCTATTAAAGATCACTTGATCCCTCAAGTGTCTTCTATGTCCAAAACATATAATCCCATAGTGCACTTGGATTCAAAACCCCTAAAGAAATTTTTTCTGGAAAGAAGATAGAAGTAATCCATCTCAATATATTTGGTTGTTCAGTGTTTGTACACATTCTGAAAGAAAGGAGAACTAAGTTGGACCCTTCAAGAAAGAAGGGGATATTTGTTGGATAATGTGAGGTCTCTAAAGCGTTCATAATTTACATACCAGGTTACCATCATATTTTGATCAGTAGAGATGTAAACTTTGATGAAGATGCAACACTCAAGAAATCAAGAAGATCCCAGCTTGAAGAAGTGTATGAAGAAGAACCTGTAGCTCCCAGAGCTACAGAACCTGTGAAGGAAGTTACAGTTACCCCTGATGATGAGATTCCAGAAGATCATGATATGACAGAATCTCAAGTACCTCCCCAGATGATGATCTCTCACAAGAGAAATCCATCTTGGGCAAGGCAACTTATTCAATATGGAGAGAAGTATGTTGCCTCAGAAGGAACCATGAGACAAAGCAAGAAACCTAAGACATTCTCCAGTTATATGGCCTTGATGTGTGATCTCATAGAAAATGAACCTACTTTCTTTGAAGAAGCCATTCAAAAGAAAGAATGGGTGGATGCCATGAAAAAAGAATACCAATCCATTATAAAGAATGATATATGGGAAATACTTTCCAGACTGAAGAACAAAGATGTGGTATCTTCCAAATGGATATACAAGATAAAACATGCTACAGACGGAAGTATTGAAAAACATAAAGAAATATTTGTAGCTCATGGATTTTCTCAAAAGGAAGGCATTGATTATGAAGAGACATTTTCTCCTATAGCTAGATACAATTCTATCAGAACCACCATAGCTCTTGCAGCCAAGATGAAGTGGAAGTTACACAAGATGGATGTGAAAACAACCTTCTTAAATGGTTTTATTGAAGAAGAAGTGTATATAGAACAACCACAAGAGTTTTAAGTTGAAGATAAAAAGACTCATCTCTACAAGTTGAAGAAAGCTTTGTACAGGTTAAAGCAAGCTCCTAGAGCTTGGTATGGCAGAATTGATAGTTTCCTGACAAGTTTGGGTTTACCAAGAGTAAAGTTGATTCTAACCTTTACTTCAAGGTTATGAATGATGAGCTAGTTATATTGTTGTTGTATGTGGATGACTTATTCTTAACAGGAGAACAAAATATCATCACATATTGTAAGAAGAAGCTCACTGCATAATTTGAAATGAAAGACCTAGGCCTGATGCATTATTTGTTAGGTCTTGAAGTTTGGCAGAGCCTAGAGAAGATCTTCCTTAACTAAGGAAAGTTTGAAGTTGAAATACTGAAGGGGTTTTACATGTTGGAATGTAAATCCACGAACACATCCATGGAAACAAAGTTGAATCTCATGGTCAATACTTCGTCAAAATTGGTTGATGCTACTCTGTATAGACAGATCATTGGTTAGTTAATGTATCTGACGAATACCAGGCTCGATATATGCTTTGCTATGAACACCTTAAGTCAGTATCTGGTAGAACCCAGACCTGTTCGTAGTTGCAAAGCATGTGATGGGATACCTTAAGGGTATGTTGGACATTGGTCTCTATTATACTGGAGATCATGACTTCAGACTAGTTGGTTATACTGATTCAGATTGGGCTGGAAGAGTTTTTGATAGAAAGAGCACTTCAGAATGTTTTTTCAGTCTGGGGTCAGCCATGACTTCATGGCAGACCAGGAAGCAATCTAGTATTTCTCTCAACATGATAGAAGCATAATACATTGCAACATGTTCCGCTAGTTGTGAACACATATGGCTTCGGAAGTTGTTGACATGTCTATTCGATCTCGAGATGGAAGCCACCGTGATTCTATGTGATAACTAGAGTTTCATAAAGATGACAGAGAGCCCAGTGTTCCATGATAAGTCAAAGTATCACTACATTCGTATCACTACATTCGTGATATGGTGCATGGGGGAGTTGTAAAGCTCCAATATGTTGGCATAGATTAGCAGGTTGCAGATGTGTTGATGACTCCTCTATCTCGTGTAAAGTTTGAATACTTTTGAGACAAGCTTGGTATATTCCGAAAGGACCTCCCTCGAAAGGGGGAGTGATGCTGATGATACTATGGTATCCTAACCAACAATGGGTATCTCCGTTAGGATTTTATATCCTAGGGGATTGATCATCCCTGGAAAAATATTGAAGGTCCGATAAGGACGATCTATTAGAGTACTTGTGCACGTATATTCCAGTTGTGGTCAGTAGTGGTAGCTCCATTAGGATTTTATATCCCAGGGAATCTTTTGATTCTTGGGAAGATCCTGAAGGTCCGGTAAGGATGGTCTGTGAGAGTACCACATGGTTGTTCCATTAGGATTTTATATCCTAGGGAATATTATGATTCCTAGGCGGAGCTCGAAGGTCCGATAAGGATGGTCTGTCAAAGTACCACAAAATGTTGTTGTTGCACCTGCCTCATTTTGTTACCATATTATGATGATGTTTTTATCTCAGCCTCGTGATGATGATGTTGTTGTATCAGCCTCATGTTGTTGATGATGTTATTGTATCAGCGTCGTGTTATTGATGATGTTGTATCAACCTCGTACTGTTGATGTTGTTGTTATTTTTATACTAATTGATGTTGATGTTTCAGCTTCATACAGATGATGATGATGATGATGATGTTACTCCAGCTCCATGTTGTGAACGATCATGATATTGATGATGAGAAAAACTTCCAATGATTTATAGATGTGAAAGTGAATGTTCCAGATGTTGATGATGTTGTTTCCCTCTCTCTCTCTCTCTCTCTCTCTCTCTCTCT
Source organism: Picea engelmannii (assembly GCA_009831015.1). NCBI lineage: Eukaryota > Viridiplantae > Streptophyta > Pinopsida > Pinales > Pinaceae > Picea > Picea engelmannii. Next base: position 64,361 of record ML807340.1, read on the forward strand.
CTCTCTCTCTCTCTCTTCTGATGATGTTGTATTGGGTTATGTCAGTAGAATACCCTTCTTATTAAGGGGGAGTGTTGAAATATTGTAATTGCGAAGAATATTCTAATTATAATTGTGTTAATATTATATAGATCAATCCCCTTTGTAGATTGATCATGTCGAGACTTATGTATGACCAAATCCCATTTTTTGGATTGGTCAAACCATATTCATATGGTGATATTTGAGAAGTTGGCCCCTAGGGTTTATTAAAGTGGTTTTAACCACTATTGGAAGAAGTATGCCCTGCTTGGTGAAGAGACATAACCCTAGCGCCCCCTCAGCCAATATAAATAAGTGAGGATGGTGCCTCATTAATTTCCCCACTCAGACACTCAATAAGTGCGCATATTTTGGAGGTAGTTGTAGTTGAAAAAAGCAGGAGAGAGAGGTGCATGCTTAGTCCTAGTCTTTTCTTGGTGGTTTTATCTTTAGTCTTGGCATTGTATTGGAAATCTATTATTGAGGAAGTTTTTGCTGGGTTTTCTCCCCCATGAGGGTTTCTCAGGATAAAATGGTGTGTACCTTGTGATTGTGTTTCTTTCAGTGATCCTTATTATGCTGTTATGCTCTAGTAAATTGAAAATAACTTAATAACAACTCTAAATTTAATACTTTTCTCTTCTTATTTTCTTCGGATTCAACAACTTCTACTGCTTTTCTTTTCTTTTCTTTTCTTCTTCAGTTGTTATTGCCTCAGATGTTGTTGTTGTTGTTGATGATGATGTTGTCTCTTCTTTGATTTTATTTTGAGCCTCTCTGACTCTTTGCTCATCTTCTATTTTTCCCAGTGGTTTGCCTCTCCTTTTGAAAATTATGTCATGGTAGGTTCTAGCCTGACAGTGGATTTCTTCTTCCTCCCAGAGGTCAATTGTGTAAACCTACCTGTAATTGCAATTATTGCAGTGGGTACTGACGACATCCAAAGGATCGTACCTCTAGAATCTTTCTTCACCAAAGTGGAAAGATGCTAGTGTATTGAATTTTGTGTGTGCTTCCTTGACATATTTAAGCGAGTATGACCCAACCAAGAGTGGGAGAGGAGGCCATATGGATTTTGTTTCTTCGTACAACATTGCACCTACCCCGTGTATGATTGTCTCATATGCAATCTCCTGCAACACAACTCAATCCAAGACAAATTTTGGAAGTGTGGAGCTTTGGTAGCTCCATATATCCTCATGTAGGTGCCATATTCAAGGAGATACCAATCTCCTATCCTTTTAGTGATGGCTTGTGCCTTATTTTTCATGCAAGGTGTTGGGGAGAAAAATATGGGGTGATATAGTGGGATTAGGAAATTGTCGCATATCTTATGGTACTCAAAACGATATTTGTGCTCCCATAACACTTTGCAGTAGATGTGGATTGGAATATTGTTATGTTTCCATGCCCATCCCATCTGAGGATAAGTATGACATACACACATCACATCCAGGAGGTAGAATGACATATGGAAGCTCGAAAACTTCCCTGGAGTAGTGTGCTTTTTTGTTGTGATTTCTTCCTCCAAGGTAGAGGATAATGCGTTATTTTGAATTTATGGGCATCAGGTTCCCCTTGAGCATTCATCATGTACCTAGTATCTAGGTTGACATGCTTCACAATCCATGAAATGGCTTCCGTGTAGGGAAAAAATATTGCATGTGATGCGACTTTATATAATTTAGACCTCTAGATGTTTCTGCATGTGTTGAGGTCAGGATCATCATGGAGCGGGTGAGGGAATATCTGATTGTTGAACATCTAATAGAATTCACCCCATTTGAGTGAGGTCTCCTTATCAATGATACCTTTAGTATCGTCATAAATTGGACCCAGGGTGTCAATGTCTTCTTCTTCTACAATCCTACTTGCGAAGACATTTTCAACTAGATCCTTGTCTACTCTTTGTGATCCTTTTCAAGGTGGAGTCATAAATGAATCTACAGAAAGAAATCATGACAGTATTCCAAAAAACAATCATTTACCATTAGTATTGAAAAGAGAATGTTAAACAATATATGTAGTGTTTACCGACTCTACACATGCAAGAATTGAAAAGAGAGAGAGCTTGGATTTAAATATGGGCACTTATTTGTGGTCCTTTTGGATATCAATGAGGAGATTTATTCATCAATGTAGGTCTATATCGATGAGAACATTCTCTTCTTGCCAATGCAAGACTATATTAGCGAGGAGATTCCACTCTCCGTCGATGCAACAATTAGAGGCAATGTAGACTCCAAACAAATCCTTGTCTCTTGTATTCAATTCAAAACTAAAAATCAACCCAACATTTCTCTCAATGAGGATGAGAATGAGACTTTGACAGGGTGTTGGAAGATACATTGTCGTGCAACGAAAAGATTGAATTATGAGTTTTCACATGTCGAGGGGGGAGGGGAAAAGATAGAGATGGAATGTCACCCCCTAAACATAGGCAGGGATGGCCAATCCAACTTCAGGGGTACGTGATTTAAAGAGTGACCAAAGATAGGTTTGGGAACCACAGTTTAGTAGTTCCAAGGGTAGGAGGAAGTGCCTTCGCGAACGGGAGGAGAAAATCGTAGTTGGTTGGGCATACAGGGTCAAGGGGTTCAGACAAGGTATAAAGGAAGAGAAATGGGAATGAGAACGATGCTTATAATTGTTAGCACTCAGAGTCACCCTCAAAATGAAAGAGGATAAGCCTAGTTGATCAAAATCTAGACCAGGGGTCAAATTTTAGCTAAAAAATCAGCATTCTCGGAATTGCCTCAAAACAAACAAGAGCGTAGCCCTCGTCATCATGAATCCAACGCAGCTTTTTTTGTCTCAAACGGACGTCGGGAATGAGAGATATCACAATTTGTTTGGAATGTCAAACAAGTAAAAAAAAAGGACGTTGATTGTACAGTCCGTACAGGATGACGTGGCATGACGGTAAGCTGACTGTACAGTCCGTATAGGATGATGTGGCATGACCGTATGATGACATGGAAGAGGTGATGTGGCATGATCGTATGTTGACGTGGCAAAGGTGACGTGGCAGTTTCGGATTGGCTGACATTTGAGAGCGAATCACAATGCGACACGTGGCATGGTTGTTGGCAAATTATGAGGTGCCACGTGGCCCAGTCATGGGCTGCCACGTGGCACCCTGTTATGAGTTTGGGTTTGTAAAACTTTATGAGTCCGTGGGATTTGAACCCCAGACCTCTACTATAGTTCAAAGCTTTTACAAAGGCCGCCTTGCCAATACACCACCATATGGTCCTTGTTATATATGGGGGCGCACGTATATTTAAATTTTAATTATTTAAATGTTGGGCGGAGGTTCGGGCTGGGGCTTAGCCACAGCCCCCGGTTTCTATATGCGCCATGTGACCATGCCTCTTGGAATGGTGCGCGGGTATGTTTTTTCAAACGGTTTCCCACCAAATACGCCCGCCAGTTGTCACACTTGCATGCGCCCGTGGTATTGGAGCCCCTTTTTGCATGTTAAGACTTGGTCCTATGACTCACATGACCTCGGCCTTGGCAGTTAGGGGCTAGGCGTGCCCTAACTGTTCGACAGTTTCACCATTTTTGCAGTTATGCACGGTGTTGGGTTTTCACGCTTTAAATTGCGTGTGTGCCAGGTTCATTTGAACAAGGGTGCGTTTTGTAGATGCAGAGACAGCAAGTTTGAAGGGGGAACTTCCAGGAGGCCTGTCTTCTTCATCTTTTGGCCGATTGAGGTGTCGTAAAAGCCTAGCTAGGGGTTTTTGGACATCCTGGATCCATTGGCACTATTATCAAGGCCATTTGAAGACTTCTTTTGTATGTTTTGCACCATTGAAGTTTCAGCAAGCTCCAGGGAGCTTGAAGCCCTCATTGATTGAGGACATGTTTTGGTGAGTCCAAATTTGTTTTCTGTGACTGAATAGTCATTTTTGGCTAATTATTATGCTCTGAACACATTGGGACAGGTTTCAGAGGATTTTGAGGACTTTTACAGGTGTTTTTTCCAAAGAGAAGCTCAGTGAAGCTTATGGCCACATGTAGAATAGGTCATGCCCAGATGAGCCATGATCCATTTTCAGAGTTTTATTAGTCATTTTTGGGGTTTTTATGTGTTCTGATCCCAATGGTATAGTATTTTTTTCCATTGGATTTGAGCAGCATCTTGTAAAATAACTTTTGACAAATTAATCCCAGAGAGCCAAGTCCATTGATGGAGGCTCAAGGAGATGTAGCCCGGAGAGGGGTGAACTCCTTTATCAGCTTGTTCTTGTTGTGAGTTTGATGGTTTATTTGCTGCAAGTTGTGTTGCTGTGTATTTGTTTAAAGTACATATTTAACCATCTAAAAGAACAATTCCTCACACATAAACATTTACAAGAAAATGCATGAACTTAACACATAATTTTATCTTGCATATTTATACACATGAAGCAAGGTCCTATAAAGTTTATTTTAATGAAGTAGAGGGTGCTTGCATAGCATAACAAGTCAGCCTTCTATTTTCAGATCAGGTGGTATCAGAGCATAGTTTGTTTTGCTCATGTGTTTTCCATTGATAGCTTGAGATTTAGCTATTGGTATTTGTGCAAGTTTTGTGTTGAAGTTTGATATCTTGCAAGGATGGAGGAAGCTTCAAACATTGATAGTTCTTATACATCTTCATTATCTAAATTCTTTGACAAAGAAGAGATTCTAACCATGAGAGATTTGATGAAGGAGATGTGTGAAGACAGAAATGTGAACATTGCCCTTGAAGAGCAGTTGATGGCCATGAAGCAGGAGAAAGACCAGCTTCTTGCAAGGTTGCATGAGATGGAGACTCAACTCCATGAGGCAAAGGAAACCCTTACCAAATACATGCATGAACATAAGGTATGCAATGTTAGTTTATCTTCTAATTCCTCTCAAGATGAATGTTTTGGTGGTTTTGAAAATCACACA
>ML807340.1:121139-137922 GCA_009831015.1 Picea engelmannii
AAGATATAGAATCACAGGCTATGGCACCAAAATGTGGGTTAGTCATTTCTTGGGTCGCTTACCCTGTCGTTGGCAAATGAAATCTATTGCAGAATATTCAGTTAGTAGATATAGAATCACAGGCTATGGCACAAGTATGTGGGTTAGTCATTTCTTCTCGTTGGCAGGGAACTTCGGACCGACTTCCCCAGGTAAACTGTAGAAGCATTCTGTTAGTTAATGTCGAGAACTTTAGACCATACTAAACCCCATAAAACCAAAAATGAAAAAAAATGGGGCAAAAAAAAAATATAGTCCTTTATCTGTTCAATGCCCGTTACTTGCACACAGGCATTCAGATTTGAACTCTATAACAATGACAGGGTAGAATTGAATGGCGTCGACCTAAATCACATCTAAGAGGCCGCCACATGCAGACTGCCTCAAACGCGGGCCGGATATCTTGCGAAGCTCTATATATCGTGCCATGTCGAAATTCCTCTTCTTCATCAGTCGCTTCTGCCTGGTCTTGAAGCGAGCTTGGAAGAAGCCCTCGAAGGTGGGATCGGTCGAAGTCCTGAGGAAAAACGTATAGCCTGCTAAGAAGTAAATCGAGGTCAAGTAGAAGCATATGGGTTCCATCACATCCCACGAAAGATCCCAGAAGGTGAACCGCATTAAAGCGGCCGTCTGGAGGCTCAGAAACCCAAACCCACACCGTAGCTCTCTGTGAACTAATTTCCTGGCCTCCAGGTCGATTTCGGCCTTCTGCTTTTCCATCTCTTGCAGTTCTTCCCTGCGACGATCGTCTAACAGAGGCACAACGCTCTCAAGGGCCCTTGCTACCTGCAAAATGGAAAGAAAACAAATCTTTAAACAAGAACAAAAAAATCTAAAAACCCTAACAAAATCAAGAAATCTTAAAGCAACAGAAGCTTCAGAGGTTCGAAGAACAAATCCCGGACCTGCTCGGGCCGAAGGTAGACGCGATCGCCTACTATGAGAATCTCCCCGGATTCATCAAGCGATTTGACAACTTCCTTGGCATCGTCCTCTCCCGTGGAGTCCATACAAATCTGTAATAACTCTTTGCGAGAAATGTACGCATGGGGGATCTGGCGTAGTGATTTTCTGAGTGCATCGATCTGCACGAACCCCCGCAGTCTCCTCCTTTCCTCCGCCGATATCTCGCCTTCCAACGGGCGGGCGACCTCCAGACGCGGGCGGTCTCTCGCAGCTTTATTCAAGTTCTGTAAATCCTGCCGCCACCGATCGCCATGGAGTACCGGGGGAGTGGCATGAGACTGCGCGGGCACAACCACGCCCCGCCTCTGCAAAGACCACGGATCGAACCTCTGAAAGTTAACGGGCTCTGCACATTGAGCAGGGCGGTTGCCATTAACGGCTTTCTGAGCAACACGGAACCATTGTTGCTCTTGAGAAGCCTTACTGAGCAGTCTGCGAATAGCCATTTATGCAAATCAGAGATACATGAATGCAACATAACACAGAATATGAAGAACGCAACAGCACCGGGATTTTATATTGGCCATGGCCGAAGGCATCAGGTAAACGTCTCTGGTACATCTCTGATACATCTCCCGAGAGACGAGGAGCTCGTACAGCTGGACCGGGACATTGGGTTTGACGTAATATTTTTTTTAAATAATTAATAATATTGATGAATTTATTTAAAATGTAATTAAATAATAGTGATGATTTAAGTTATATTAATTGATATTAATTAGAAAAAACTGTCCTTATTATTCCTTAATAGCTAAATTATAATCATTTTTACGCCAAAAATATATATGTATAAAAACAATAATCGTTAGGTTAATGTCGGTGAACGGTAAGTATAGTGCCAAACTCGTTTTTGTAAATGAATTTATTATCTATATAAATTCGAGAAAAAAAAATTTGGAAAAAAAAAGTCTAGTGCCAAGTGGCAGCACTTCATTATTAACCACATATTTTAGAATAGGTTGAGATTTTGTCAATTTCCATTTCATTTTTGCGGGTCGCATTTGGTGCCAATTTTAACTCGACGGAAAAGAGTTATTATGATAGTGACGGATTGATTTCTTAATTTAGTAAAACCATAAATCTTATCTAGTTGTCTATTTCGTTTTTTTTAATTACGCCTAAAGGTGTATATCTATTGACAATTGACAATGGGCAGATTTAATAGGGGTTTAGTGCTTAATTACGTCTAAAGGCATATACCTATTGACAATGGGCTTAATAGGGGTTTAGTGCTTAATAAGTTTTCTATGGACAGGATTAAATATGGCTGGAATATTCTTAGTAGTCACACAAAATAAATGGTTGTGATTTCAATCATTAACTTCCTAGCTATTATAAATACATCAGTGTATGTGTTTACTTTTTTACATTTACCTAATCATATTTAAAAATTACTTTGATAGCTAACAGTTTATTTGTTAATAGATAATAAAATTTAATATATTCTTTTAAAGATTCATTTCATCTTCTCAATCTTTTGGCGTTCACCAGCAGCTATTTTGTTGTTGTGCTAGTATTTAAAAACTGAAATGTTAATTGTGTCATTTTTTTCTTTTATTTAAATTCATATTTCTATTATGAATGTATAGGTTTTTATAGTTGTATCAATTTTAAATCCACCTTAAAAATACAAATTATAAGCTCGTTTGGTCATGGAACAGATTGACACTAATAGTGAGTGCAAATCTAGCATATTAGTCTATCTTAAAAAAACAATATGGAAGAGAGAAAATGGTGGTACAAATCTATCTGGGAACATCCCAATCAAAATGACTTGCTTTATGTGGTTCTGTTAAAAGATTGCATGGAGAGTCTATGTTTAAAGAATGAAGAAAGTGCAATCCATCTTTTTGTGGATTGTTCAAAAACACAAAAAAATTGGTCTGAAGTGTTAAAATTTTTTAAGATTGATAGTGAATGGAAGTGTTCTTCCATAGAGACAAATTTGAAACACTGGTTTATAATTTAGGGCATTTGGAAATTTAGAAACAAAATTACACACTCAAAGACTAGGAAGACAAAATGGAATTTATTTTAAATCCAATCTATTTTGATGATACTCCAATTGGCTTTTTGATGGAGATGATAATATATGTGGCATTGGAATATACTTAAAAATCATTACAGATCACATAGTCAAAGCTCACTTTGTTGGCTACAATGGAAACAATATGAAAATGATGGTTGCCGGAGATTCTAAGGTCACTATCTATTGGATAAATTCAAAATCCAACCTAAACTTGATATATCTTAATAAGTGGAAAGACAAGATAAAAAGCTTAAAGGACAAATTTGAATCTATCAAATTTATGCATGTACATAGACAGTTCAACAATCAAATTTTTCTAACATGGAAAGATGTACCATTTTTTATATTTTTGTAATTGCCATTATAAGTTTTTTTATAAACTTTACTACAAGGAAAAAAAATGTGATAAGAAGGTAAAATGAAATTAAAAACATCAAAACTTTTAAATCTAAATCCTTAGAATCAAATCAACACTAAAAAAATAAATTTCAAAATAAATTAAAACTTAAAAAACAATTTAAACTAAAACTCAAACTAATTAATAAATTAGGGAAATAAATTTCAAAATAAATTAAAACTTAAAAAACAATTTAAACTAAAACTCAAACTAATTAATAAATTAGGGTTCTATTTATATTAAGTGCTTCTCTTCAATTTTTAATCCAGCTTCAATTTTTAATCCATTAGTAACACTTTGGTACAGTGAAACTGAGGTATAGGTTTTCATAGTGAATGTTGTTTTAGTTTTTTAAAAATAAATATGTATAAATAATTTATCTTCCTAAGTAATATTTTAATTTTTAATTTAAATAAATTATTATTAACAAAATAAATTATAAAATTATATATTAATATAGTTCTCAAATACGGTTGGATATGAACATTACCAATGGATATGAACATTACCAATTAGAGGAAAAGAATTTTCAAGTGGTTGACTTGAAATTCCATTATTTAGATTTCTGATCATAAATTTTAATTGTAGTAGCCATGTTTAAGAATACATTTTTCTTCTTAAAAAAATCACGAATTCAAATCCAAAAAAATAAGATATATAATACAAAAACGAATCTCATGTTGCATGTAAATATTCTCTCCTCCACCTTCAAGTTTGAAATGAACCAAATTGACTCCCTAACTTGGAATGATGTTGAATAACAATACTATTCTACAATACTATGATATTGGGTCTCTTTCTCATAAGGAAGACTTTAAAATCCCCTTTATCAAACTAGGTAAAAATCCTTATACTTTTGATGAAGTAATAATCAAACCTAAATCAGTACATTGAATTCAAAACTTCTAAGTTTTGCATCACAAATAAAAGTTACAACGTAGCTAATAGATTTGCTCGAGTTAACTTATTTTAGTACTTACAGCGATCATTCTAGCTTTTTTCCATTCATCCATTCAATTGTAGTTTTTATATTGTTGTATTATTTTTCATGTTAAATTTTAGTCTTGGAATCTAAACTAGGGTAGACACTTGGTTCCATACTTGGCACTAGAGTGAAAGCGCCAGAGAAAACTACCTTTCCTTTCTCCCTGAGCTAAAGCGAATAATAATAAGGTCCTTAGCCATGTACTTGCCATATCGACTTTTATTATATTTTTTTTTGGTGGAAAGGTGGAAACTTTTTTCAAGTCTAGTAAGGAAAAGATGTTCATGTAACATAATGCATTATTGTATGAAAGATGTCCATATAATATAAGGGTTGCATGGCAACACAGTGTCTGTCGAGTTAATTAGGAAATATGTGTTGAACAATAAAACTTAATATAACTAAATGTAGAAGTAATGAATAGTTTTTGTCAAAAGATAATAATTGAGGGTTGTTTGTTATTCAAAATGTATAATAAATCATTTTGTAAATTCCAATAAGTAAAAGAATTGTTATAAGGCACTGACATTTTGACTATGGCTTGAGAGGTACATACAGACCAAAATGTAATTTTACCAGAAAAGAATATTACACAGAAATATGATATCCATGATAAGCAATGACCTTACTTGAAAATTTACACAATGGCTTAGTAGTTCAAGGTGACAATTGCTATACAAAACTTCTATGTTGGAATTTATGCATGCCTCTCTCAATTCTGTGCACAAAAATGATGATTTGAAATCCACATACAATTTAGTGAAGTAATTGCGAATCACCAAAACGGATTACAAACCGTAAACCTAAGAGAAAAAAGCTTTCAATGGAAATCCATCTAAGTAAGTTGGGAGTAGAGGAGCTGCTGCCAGTTGGTCCATTTGCAGGAGCAAATCCTCCTGTGATTTTGGAAGAAGTTTTGCCTTATGGATATTTAGGTGATGATAAAACCCTAGGTGATGGTGCTAGCAAAGTTTGTAACTTAATAATTCACAAGTTTTTAAAAAATATTGAAAGTCCAGCCTAAAAACAAAGAAATGTTGAAATAGGGGATGGATTGTACATCACACCTGGGCATTGTGGCTGAAGCGAAGTAACCAAGCTGAAGATAAACATGGTACCCAAGCTCACTGGAACCTGGGCAATTTATTTATATTCGTACCAATAAATATAATCTAAATAATATAAATATTCGTAAATAGAGTCTATAGAACCTGGGCAATTTATTTAGTCTTTGGACAATTTATTTATCTAGTACAGTCTATAAAATCTTTACGGCATATAAAATTACATGGGCAATTTTATATTCGTACCAATAATGTTTGGCATATAGATTCAATTGTTTCCATATTACCGAGCATGAACACATAAAGATCATAAAGATGTGGGAGAAAAGGCCTTTACAACAACACAAACAGGCATATCTAAAGAAACATGTTTTGATTCTCAAAGAACCAATTCATTGTTTTTTGGCAAACTGAACTGGGCATGAACACATAAAGATGTGCGAGAAAAGGCCTTTACAACAACACAAACATGCATATCTGAATAAACATGTTTTGATTCTCAAATAACCAATTCATTGTTTTTTGGCAAGCTGACAAATGACATATAGGCCCTTAAATTATGCAGCATAATGTGTCCCTCGGTAAACAATGCTCGGTAAACAGTGTTGAAACCTCCTTTGTCGATCACGTTTGACGCTGCAAAATTCCCAATGGAATCTCTGATCTCCGACAGGCTGAAGAACGTCAGTCCCATTCTCGAACTCAACAATTCGTATCTCTGCATCAACTTCATCCATTTCGATTTGTAGAGACAGGACTTTCGGCATTTTAAATACACACAAATGCTCAATAGCACCATGGGGATTCCTACCACGGGAATAGCCGCAAGGAAATATGTCTTCGTAACTCTATTTCGTTGTTCAGCATAGACTGCCAATGTCGTTAAATTCTGTGCGCTCTGAAGGCAGTAAGCAGCGTCCGGGCCAATAAAGAAGGGATGTATAATTCAGACTCAATAAGACAATACAGAGATTAGAGAAAAGATCAAAGAAAACCATCTAAAACCCAAAACATTATCTTGAAAATAATTGCAATTTCGTTGTTACACACACATGGTTCACAATTTAAGCTCATCTCCAACCCACTAATACTTGAAATTTTGTTGGTACATGCACATGGTTCACAATTTAAGTTCAACTCCAACGCAGTTTCCCTAGGCAAGAGATAACCTCAACTATGTTGCACAGGCGCTCATCATCTCTACAAGTAAGTCAGTAATTAATCAATTAAATAAATTAGATATTGTTTCATGTCATTCCAAATGTTATGTTGCAGTTGCTTAATTCTCCTCAGTTTCTATCATTTTTTTGACATGACAAATTTGCAGAATATATTAATCTACTTTTAAATTATTAAACTGCTTTAGTAAAATGCTTGCTTTGCAATTCATTGATGTGTACTCTGATCAAGGATTCTACAACTACTGAATTGTTTGCTGACAGTGTTTTGCTTGGAGTCACAGTGACGCCTCTTTTATTATAAACCATTCTCATTATCACTCTCAGTGATCTGGTCAACTCGACTGATCTCTCTCATTATAATCAGGTCATGAACTGCATGTTGATGTTGTGTTGTGTGTACTTTGATTGGCAGTTAGTGGTTCGGCCTATTTCATTGTAGCAGATAAGACCATTCTCAAGTCTGCACGGAGAAACACCTTCCATGAACAAATGGAAAATCAAGCGGAGTATTGGCCTTTCTAAAAGCAAGTAAAGAATTATATAACAAGTAGAGAGCAGAGCAGGGACAACAAATCTCTCTCTTTAAGATCTCATGAACTCAATCAGTCTGTTAATAATTAAGAAAACATCCATGGACATGAATGGATGTTGGAATAATCTCCAATCTCCAACCAAGTCTTTTTCTTTGCTCTTCCCTTGATCACAAAATGTAAATATAGGTAGTCTTACTACTATTTCTGTTGGGTTCTAAATATATTAGGATAATAGGGCGCTCACCTTTTGATTTTCTAAGTATGTCTGTATGTGCAACTTAGTGCGTGCAATATTAATATATAAGGGTTGCTTATCATGAAGGCTAAGGTGTGGTTGCTAGTCTCTAGTTTTGTGTTTCAGAGTATAATTTCCATTGGATTGCATGTGGGGTCATATGAAATTCCATGAAAATTTCAAAATTCGTCTTCTGGATAAGTGTTATAGAACAAATCAAATAATTTTCATACAAGGATATAATGCACAAAACTTTGTAACAAAACTCCAATAAAGAAGGATGTCCTTCCTCTATTTGGTTTTCGTTTTGATTTTACAAAATTGTCATATGATTGTTACTCCTTTAACGTCTTTCATACTTGTGTTGTTATATAATGTACAAAAATATGCTCCAAAAACTCTCATGTCCATGTGTTATGTAATGGAAAACATAATCCAAAAATTCTATGTTTGTTACGTACATATAACATCTATTTGGATAAAAAAAAACTTCTTTTAAAAAACTTATATCTTCCAACCTCGTATTCGTGTTATTACATAATTGTTGGGTGAGTGAACTATTTAGCACTAATGTCAGCTATCATAGTATTGAATCTCAAACTTTTTTAAAGAGTGATCCTGTTTCTCCTTAAAAAAAGAAGTAAAGACCATAGCATTGCTTTGCTAGATGTGCTCAGTCTTTCCCGAATGTGAAAAATTCAGTATATTGAAAATAGGCTTATCAAATGTCAATTTTAGTGGGGAGAGGACTACGAGTGTGCACTCTGATAATCAGACCTAAAACTCATGCCTCTGATAGCACTGCAAATTTACTGGCTTACAGTAGGTTGGATCACAAGCTATTTTTGTGTAAGTGCTAACATCAACTATGTCGCATGAGCTCATATCACCTATTATGAACTCAAACTTTGTGCATGTGCCCAGCATGTCATTCCCATGTGCCAGATAACAGTCTACAAAAAGGAAGATACCCCCATAAATCAAGTTTTAAACGAGATACATACTTTGTTAATAAAGAACTTTGATTCCATTTTTTTTATATACAACAAACAAGTGGTCTTCCATGTTTTTTAAGTGTACAACAAACAAGTGGTCTTCCCTATTTTTTAAAAACTTATTTCTGTAGTTTGTTTTTTCCTCTTTTTATTTTCTCCTCTACACTCTCATTCATTAATATGGTATCAGAGACAGATACTGTGGGGACTTGCACCTTCATAGTGAATATTAATAGATACCGCATATGAGAAAAGACAAATTATAAGGTTATGCATCTCCATTAGAAATTGGAACAGTAGTTTGTTTTTTCCTCTTTTTATTTTCTCTTCTACACTCTCATTCATTAATATGGTATCAGAGACAGATACTGTGGGGACTTGCACCTTCATAGTAAATATTAATGGATACCGCATATGAGAAAAGACAAATTATAAGGTTATGCATCTCCATTAGAAATTGTAGAAATTGGAACAGTTGAAGTATGTGGAAGGTAATAGAATGAGCGAACACATTTTCTTACTTAAAAATTTGTATGCCCAATTAGCTGATGCAAGGGATGAGTATAAAGTTACGAAGCCTCATCAAATATTAATCTTTGCCAGAATCGTATTATGCATTAAGGACTATTTTATTCAATAAAGAAGTCAAGTTTTCATATGGTTGTTGATGCTTTATTGCAAGAAGTGGTACAAAGGACTGAAGCAGGTGTTTCAAAAGATAGTGCAGCAGCATTGTTGGCTGGCAAAAAAGGAAATTCACGAGTTACCTAATACCCCTATAATAAGCTATATTGGGTTAGGCCTTATAGTATGGGAAAAATAACAAAGTACTTATCAATTTTATTTTCATTGTTACAAGCACAGAAAACAGTGGTCTAGTGACTTCAGTACTGTTTAAAAAAAGGGTAGGGAAAGTTCAGGATGGAAGGAGTTCTTGAGATATGTACTCAAGTTCCAGAGAATCGAACCCAACCCCGCCCCCATTAAAACTTTACGTACCTCTGAGCTCCAGAATAGGAAGCGTGGCCAACACAAAGACTATGAGCTTGACAGGCCACCCAGATCTCCTCATAAAGCTCGCAATCTTCAAGCCAAACTGCAAAGCCTTGATGGACTCTTGACTCGCAAATGCACTTCTACACAACAGCGAAGCCAAAATCACCAAAGAAGTTGAGAATAATGCCGATGTTTTTATAATTCTCCATTGCTATGCTCGTTGGATAGTTTGAAAGCCCTGCTTCGAGCTAGAGGGACCCGAGTTCTCCAAGTCTTTATTACATGGCTCTCGAGACTGCCATCCAAACCTGAGCTATAAAAAAGATTCAAACTATATTTTCAAACTTGCATAATACTTTTCTAGTTAAAATATTCTGCACCCTTTATCCAGCGAACCGATCGCCATTGTCATGGCCCTCAAGCATTTATTACATTGAAAATCTCCCAGGCGAGATCCCCATTGCAATTCAACTTCATGTCGGACTAATCCACCTTGCTCTCGAAGGTGCTTAGATTGCGAATACCGAGGTAGATGCTCGAATTCGGGACCAAGTTTTCAGTTAGGTCTACAACACAAGCAAGAGATAAGATTTTTATAGTGCAGTAAATAAATGAATGAACGAACAAGGTTGAGCGATCGAATACCAGGGAGGGTTGAGAGACTTCTCCCTTACCTTTGATGACCTTGTCGGTTCCCTTGATCATGTATGACTCCAAGACTTTTATTTGGCCATCGCTGCAGATCGAAATTTCATATACAAGACTTATAGGGCCCGAAATTCGACGATGCGACGCCCACGGATGTCCTCCTGCGTGCTTTTCTGGTAAAAATAAATGCAAGCAGCCACGTATCTATCTATATATCTGTCTGCCATTGTTCGCGGGCGAAGAAGGGTCATTGAAACCCTGGGGCGTGTTTCTGTTTGTCTGTCCATTTGCGAGCTTTCCTTTTAAATTCTACAGGTGCCTGAATCGAGGCAGGCGAACGACAAACAAGCTTGGCAATAGAGAGCGACGAGATCAAGCAGGCGAAAAATAGGCTGGGATTTCTGTACTTCCTTACTAAGGCCAAACCCTGAAGGAGTTTCTGAATCAACGCGGATCGATCCTAGCCTGTGCAATGATAAGACATATATCAGTAGCGGCAACGACAAAGGGTCAACAGAGACCTGAGTGAACAGGATTTGATGGGAAGCGAGTGAAGAAATGTTAAAAGTATGGCAGTTGAGGGAGGGAGGGAAATGACTGCCGATTAGGTCTACAACACATGCAAACAACAAGCCCTAATAAAGATAGGCAAACAACATGCTCACTCCTTGTGAAATTGTCACATCCATTAATTGTGTAATCAAGTTTATGCATTGAATGACGTGAAGCTTGCAATAACACTTCAAAGATATCAGCCAATTAAATTTTAGAAAAATAAATATTTTTTTTTGTTAAAAAAATACATACACTGATTTTCTATGTTACACATTGGATATAGCACAAAAATTAAAAGTCAACAATAAACTAATACAGAGTCAAAGGGAAACTCATCGCTATAGTTCAGGCCTTTGGCAGGGACTAATAAGGCATTA
Organism: Picea engelmannii; assembly: GCA_009831015.1. Classification (NCBI taxonomy): domain Eukaryota; kingdom Viridiplantae; phylum Streptophyta; class Pinopsida; order Pinales; family Pinaceae; genus Picea; species Picea engelmannii. The sequence goes on from ML807340.1 coordinate 132,140, forward strand.
TAGTCTACTATGAGAGAGATGTTCATATAACATAAGGCATTATAGTTTACTATGAGAGAGATGTCCATATAATAATGCATTAAAATAATAGTAAAAAATCCACAAAATAATAAATTAATAACAAAACATTAAAATATATATAAATAAAAAAACACATATAAACAAGTGTGTTCAATTAATCAATGAATACAATAATCAAAACATTTATATAATACTACCAGTATAGATCCATTTTAACCTCGAATCTATCTATCAAGAGTTTGAAGGAAAGATTTTCACCTAAAAAAATTAAATTAAAATAGATCATGAATTAAAATAAATTTATACTAATGATAATATAAATGCTGATTAAAATATTTATTATTATAATTTTTTTTTTATTATAATTTAGAAAAAACAAAAACAAAAAAACATATAATAACACAAAAAAATTTGATTATCTTAAATTTACCCTGAAAATCGTGAGATTTAGATTTTCATTTAAAATTTTTAAAAACAAACTGTTATTATCTTCCACGGTGCCCTTATTCTTATTTAAAAAAAAAAAAAAAAATCAAATGACAATAAATAAAAAAATAAGTTTTCCGGATGTGAATTTAATATAATTTTATTAATATTTACTTCATGTTAAAATAAATATTATATAAATTAATATAAAAAACAAAACCATTAAAAAATATAAAAATTTAGAGACTTCCTCATCAACGAAGGGTTCGAGAGCATCTGATCCGTCACAGTGCCCGTATAATGACAAATCTTACGTTTGAGCTGGCAAATCTTCTTCAGACGGCACGGCATTTCAGACAGACTCCACGTGGCAACCGTGTCTATACAGTTCCGAGACGGCTCTTATCGATACAGTTGCTGCTCCCCTGCCACCGCGACAGGTGAAGCTTTTGAGGCCGTCCTCCATTATTTGTCCGTCATTTTCCGTGAGACTTCACGTGAAATTGGGTCGAAGCATTATCATCGTGTACGCCATAAGAGAACAGCTTCCGTTGAATTTGCTTCATCGAATTACGCGTCCAGGTGGTGTCGGCATCTTTACGCTACCGCTGGGAATCGAACGTGGCCAACTAAGGTAAAATTCCATTGGCCTGCACCAACCCAGAAGTATACCTCGCTGTTTCCTCAGGTTTATTTTTTCATTACAGTTTACGTTTTTTTTTTAATATATTTTTAAATCATATTATTCTAAAATTTGGTGAAAAATTATTGGATTTGAATAATCCAAGTGTTTTAGAGGTTTTTCACAGATTGAATCTATTTCTACATTTAGAAATGTAATTTAAACAACATAAAATTGTGATTTCATACAGATTCATGTAACCGACTAAAAAACCAAAACGTAGAACAATTAGCAATGTCATTTCTATACCTTAATTTAAACGTTTTAATTTTGGTTTTTGAATTTTTTTTTTTTAAATTTGATTAGAAATTATTATAACATTTAAGTAACTGAATCTATATAGTGTCCTAACAATTTTTCAAAATGCTAAATCCATTATACATTTAAAAATATAATTTAAATAACAAAATATAATTCCAAAATTATTAATCACATATATTATATATTAATTTATTTATTTGTAGACGAAAAATGTCAAAAATTTAAATAACAAAATATAATTCCAAAATTATTAAATACCTATATTAATTTATTTGTTGGTAGACGAAAAATGCCAAAAATTAGAATATAATTCCAGAAGTGCTGAACACCTATATTGATTTATTGGTCAACTAGATGGTAGAACTTCGTAGAACTTCCTTTTCGTGTGTGGGTAAATTTCCACACAGTTCTAGACTTTCTTTGAGTGCACTTTACGACTATTGAGGGTTCAAGATACTATGAGCAGATTCATTTTTAGCAAATGGCCTAGAGGCTTGGCTTCGTGTCATCTTCTCCAAAGACTTGGGAATTTGTCTTTCTTTGAAGTTCGAGTAGAAGATAAGGTTATGAAATAACCAACTAGGCACACCTGCTAAACACATGGTTCCATTAAACTAGAGTCTAGACTACAAAATTTGTAGCTCATGTCACACTACAAGCAATTCAAGCTATGAATAGTTGTCAAACCAATAGTGATGCCAATGGTAAATGGGTGCAAGTAGTTTGTAGAAACAATTGGAGCAATGGGTTAAATATTAATGTGAAGGGACATGTTGGCAAAGTCCATGCTATTCGAGGTTTTAGTTATCCCTCAAACCCCCTCCAAAAAAAATAGTGGTGCATCTTACTACGTCTTTTTTGGGTGCATTCTACGGTGCATTGTTTAGCTTCCTCTTTAAACCCCTCAACTTTAAACCCCTCAATTTCAATTAATTGTTCTTTGGGTGCATTTTTATGGTGCATTGTTTAGTTCCTTTTCTAAACCCTTCAACTTCATTAACGGTTGGTCTCTTGAAATGGACTAAGGTCATCACTTCGATCATTAGTTTACATCATTGAAATCTCTTGAAACTTTGAATTCATATGGGGTTTTGGATAGGTTTGGAGATGATGAGGGATGGAATATTATATCTTCATAGTTTCTCAACAGAAATTGCTTTATGGGATGTTCGAGGCTTTTTGGATCCTATTAGAAAATATTTGATAACATTTCATATTCTATGTTTGCAAGAAGTTAAACTTACTCATTTTTTTTTATTGAAAATGACCTACTTGTGATTTGGATGAACATTAGTTTTATTTTTCCTAAGTCATGATCGAACACAATGCTTTACTAGTATCCTTTGTACCTGTATCGGGTTTCGTATATCAAAGACCCCTTACTCTTGCAATTTCAAACTTCCTTTATCTTATTTTTCTTTTATGATTCCATCGATTAGTTCTATCCCTGTTACCAACCATATTCCTTTCGCTTTTCCTTAGGTTTGAAACTATCTAAAGTGACTTTTGTAATGTCTGATATTGTTTCTTTGTGATCACCAAGGCTAGGAAGTTAGGGAACACTTGTTCTTGTGCTCTCAAATTTTTGTTATAACATGTTTTACATGACATCCAATAACCCTATTAAGAAATGTCAATGCTTATTGGATATAATTTGGCCCTTGGATGGAGCACTTCTTCCCCTTATATGCATGCATAAGATCACAATAAATCATTTGATTGTCATTTTGCTTCTTCTTATTCAACCAATAAATATGGATCCTAAATTCTTCCCTAATTGGGATCCCCAACCCAAGGCATATGTCCTAGGCAAGAGCATAGAGATCAAATGGATTACATCCGTGAGGGAAGAATTTGATCTGATAAGTGCTAACATTTATCATCATTAGTATTGGCGGGTATGGAACAAGAGTTCTTTGATATATAGAACTCAATACATGTAGAAGGGCAATGTTGGTGAGACTTTCATCACAAAAAAATATTGAAATAGTGGGCAACAAAGATCAAGAACAATAAGTTGGTTGTTGAACATAAGACATGAAACTAAGTAATCATCAAAAGATAAGACAGGGAAAATCTAGCCAAAACAAATGGATAACAACATTATAATTCACGAGGTAAAAAAAGGGAGAAAAGATAATAAAAACATAACTAGTAGAGTCTTAGACTCAAGATGCTATTTCATTGAAGAAAAAATAATATGACTACACAATAATAAAGTAACTATACCACTTTCCAAAAAGTATCATCAAAAGGCCTTGAAAGTGAGTGAAATTATAGAAGTCTAAAGCATTGGACCAAAACATCTAATAAAAGAAAACAATGTATATGATAATAAAAGAAAACCATGTATATGATAATAAAAGAAAGGAAGAAATAGTATAATAGGAGAACAAAGATCATAGAAAACATACTATGTTAAGTCCAATAGTAAAGACAAGCCTCAAATAAAAAAGAAGTAGGGAGGAAAAAGAAGAGCAAGCAAGAACTTTTCAAAAATAAAAACAATTGACAAAAAATAAAAGCATGGAAGAGAAAAACCCAATAAAGATCATCGAACAATAGTAGTTGATAAAAGAAACTAAAAAGGATATAAAGTGGAAAGTGAGGAATGATGGAATAATATTCTATAAAACAAATACCAATAAATAAACTAGATACACTATAACTATTTTAAAAAAAACTTCTTAAAATAATAGTGGAAATATAAGCACAAACAATACACAAGATGGGAATTCAGAAACCAGAAGAAACTTTGCTTTCAAAGTCTTAGATTAAAGTAAGCATAGTATGTGTAGTCAAGAAGCTATAAACCATTCAAAGTTGAATAAATGTTGAGTATGGAAACCCCTTTACTATAAAGAAATGTAAATTTAATGAAATTAAACAAGGAAATAGAGATGAAGATTGATTATTTCAACCAATCTCTCACTTATAGATAAGGTTAATTTCATCGACTTATCATTCATATATAAAGAGGAAACATGTATTAAGAAAATACATCCATTTTTTTAATTATCTCTCTCTTTATAAACTATGAAAGATGATATCATGCTCAAAGGGAGTGGATCACCAAGACATTAACCAAGTCTTCTTCACGAATAAGATAAGTGGTATGCCATTACAAGGGTTTCCTCTTGTTTATCGAGTTGTTTCCCATTTAAAAACTTTATGTGTTACTATGTGATTAGTTGTCCCTTTTCTTTATATTTTAGGATTAATGTTATACTAATCAATATTGATGGATAATGTTCACATGCTTCAATGATGATAAGTCTAAAATTTATCATATTAAATCTGAATTTGTTAAACTTAAAGTAATGATAAGATTGAGTCTATTCTAAACCCAACAACACATTAAAGGAAAAAAAAAAAAATCTAAGAAGAGAGTACAAGAAGATAAAGTAAGCACAAATAAAGTGTTTAGTAACCTAGTACACAATAGAACTAGAAGGAGTATATGATCGTGAAGTCAAACCCAAATTTAGATAAATGAAGCTCTTTCCTAGAATTGTATGAGTTTGGGTAACCAAGAGACAAATAATTATTTAAAATATCTTATTAGAAATGAAAAACATGTACTCATTTTCCTTCCATGAACATAATTGGTGGATAATTTTTTTAATGAATCCAAGGAATACTTTTGGAAAGAAACTAAATTGTGTGTGATCCCCATAAGATTTGTAGGTGAACTATCTATGTTTTGGGATAAGGAACATAGTTGAAGTATCTTATTGGAAAAACAACCAAATTGTGTGGAATCCCAAGGTGATGTGAATTAAACTATTTATGCTTTGGGATCCATCTATTCATTGTTTTTAAAGGTATCTTCTATCAAATTATATTATAGGGTTACTTATGAATTCAAAGGCATCTCCACTAATCAAACAAACTAAATCACATATATTTATGCTCTTAACATTTGGATAGAAATTTGTTAGGATTCTTTGAAGTATTTAATAATAGACCTCCCATTATTAAATAGAATTTGAGTTAAGGATTTCAATTTGGCCTTGAAATCAAAGAAGAAAACGGTGACATATTATATATCAATGAAAATTCAAGAGAATGTGAAAAATAATATTACAAATTGTAGGTTAATGAACATAAAGTTTAAAGGAGAAAGTTCACATGAACCAACAAGAAAGTGGGTCTAGGTTTCATCTCAGAACAATCACATGGAAGTGGGTGTAGATTTCATCTCAAAACAATCACACGGGTTCTTCATTTAATACTCATTTGATAATAGAATCTCCCTTTCTTCATGAATAATGTCTAGTGCAGTGTTTGACCACATACTAATAAATTTCACTATCATGTGTTAAAAGGATCATGGCCTTCTTCCTTTTTCTGATGAGTTTTGTTCGAAATTTAGTTGGAAATTCAAAAAATT
>ML807340.1:141536-181662 GCA_009831015.1 Picea engelmannii
AAGATATAGAATCACAGGCTATGGCACCAAAATGTGGGTTAGTCATTTCTTGGGTCGCTTACCCTGTCGTTGGCAAATGAAATCTATTGCAGAATATTCAGTTAGTAGATATAGAATCACAGGCTATGGCACAAGTATGTGGGTTAGTCATTTCTTCTCGTTGGCAGGGAACTTCGGACCGACTTCCCCAGGTAAACTGTAGAAGCATTCTGTTAGTTAATGTCGAGAACTTTAGACCATACTAAACCCCATAAAACCAAAAATGAAAAAAAATGGGGCAAAAAAAAAATATAGTCCTTTATCTGTTCAATGCCCGTTACTTGCACACAGGCATTCAGATTTGAACTCTATAACAATGACAGGGTAGAATTGAATGGCGTCGACCTAAATCACATCTAAGAGGCCGCCACATGCAGACTGCCTCAAACGCGGGCCGGATATCTTGCGAAGCTCTATATATCGTGCCATGTCGAAATTCCTCTTCTTCATCAGTCGCTTCTGCCTGGTCTTGAAGCGAGCTTGGAAGAAGCCCTCGAAGGTGGGATCGGTCGAAGTCCTGAGGAAAAACGTATAGCCTGCTAAGAAGTAAATCGAGGTCAAGTAGAAGCATATGGGTTCCATCACATCCCACGAAAGATCCCAGAAGGTGAACCGCATTAAAGCGGCCGTCTGGAGGCTCAGAAACCCAAACCCACACCGTAGCTCTCTGTGAACTAATTTCCTGGCCTCCAGGTCGATTTCGGCCTTCTGCTTTTCCATCTCTTGCAGTTCTTCCCTGCGACGATCGTCTAACAGAGGCACAACGCTCTCAAGGGCCCTTGCTACCTGCAAAATGGAAAGAAAACAAATCTTTAAACAAGAACAAAAAAATCTAAAAACCCTAACAAAATCAAGAAATCTTAAAGCAACAGAAGCTTCAGAGGTTCGAAGAACAAATCCCGGACCTGCTCGGGCCGAAGGTAGACGCGATCGCCTACTATGAGAATCTCCCCGGATTCATCAAGCGATTTGACAACTTCCTTGGCATCGTCCTCTCCCGTGGAGTCCATACAAATCTGTAATAACTCTTTGCGAGAAATGTACGCATGGGGGATCTGGCGTAGTGATTTTCTGAGTGCATCGATCTGCACGAACCCCCGCAGTCTCCTCCTTTCCTCCGCCGATATCTCGCCTTCCAACGGGCGGGCGACCTCCAGACGCGGGCGGTCTCTCGCAGCTTTATTCAAGTTCTGTAAATCCTGCCGCCACCGATCGCCATGGAGTACCGGGGGAGTGGCATGAGACTGCGCGGGCACAACCACGCCCCGCCTCTGCAAAGACCACGGATCGAACCTCTGAAAGTTAACGGGCTCTGCACATTGAGCAGGGCGGTTGCCATTAACGGCTTTCTGAGCAACACGGAACCATTGTTGCTCTTGAGAAGCCTTACTGAGCAGTCTGCGAATAGCCATTTATGCAAATCAGAGATACATGAATGCAACATAACACAGAATATGAAGAACGCAACAGCACCGGGATTTTATATTGGCCATGGCCGAAGGCATCAGGTAAACGTCTCTGGTACATCTCTGATACATCTCCCGAGAGACGAGGAGCTCGTACAGCTGGACCGGGACATTGGGTTTGACGTAATATTTTTTTTAAATAATTAATAATATTGATGAATTTATTTAAAATGTAATTAAATAATAGTGATGATTTAAGTTATATTAATTGATATTAATTAGAAAAAACTGTCCTTATTATTCCTTAATAGCTAAATTATAATCATTTTTACGCCAAAAATATATATGTATAAAAACAATAATCGTTAGGTTAATGTCGGTGAACGGTAAGTCTAGTGCCAAGTGGCAGCACTTCATTATTAACCACATATTTTAGAATAGGTTTAGTGTTTGCCAGTTTCCATTTCATTTTTGTGGGTTGCATTTGGTGCCAATTTTAACTGAGACGGAAAAGAGTTATGATGATAGTGACGGATTGATTTCTTAATTTAGTGAAATCATAAATCTTATGTAGTTGTCTATTTCGTTTTTTTTAATATTTAAAAACTGAAATGTTAATTGTGTTATTTTTTTCTTTTATTTAAATTTATATTTCTATTATGAATGTATAGGTTTTTATAGTTGTATCAATTTTAAATCCACCTTAAAAATACAAATGATAAGCTCGTTTGGTAATGGAACAGATTGACACTAGTAGTGAGTGCAAATCTAGCATATCAGTCTATCTAAAAAAACAATATGGAAGAGAGAAAATGGTGGTACAAATCTATCTGGGATGTGAACATCCCAATCAAAATGACTTGCTTTATGTGGTTCTGTTTAAAATATTGCATGGAGAGTCTATGTTTAAAGAATGAAGAAACTGCAATCCATCTTTTGTTCAAAAACACAAAAAATTTGGTATGAAGTGTTAAAATTTTTGAAGATTGATAGTGAATGGAAGTGTTCTTCTATACAGACAAATTTGAAGCATTGGTTTATAATTTAGGGCATTTGGAAATTTAGAAACAAAACACTGTTTGAGAACTAAAATAGAATGGATCCTATGATAATCACCAAAATTAGCCTATCATTCAAAGATTACACACTCAAAGACTAGGAAGACAAAATGGAATTTATTTTAAATCCAATCTATTTTGATGATACTCCAATTGGTTTTTTGATGGAGATGATAATATATGTGGCATTGGAATATACCTAAAAATCATTACAAATCACATAGTCAAAGCTCACTTTGTTGGCGGCAATGGAAACAATATGAAAATGATGGTTGCAAGAGATTCTTAGATCAAAATCCAACCTGATTTTCAAGCGTGGAAAGATGTAACATTTTTTATATTTTTGTAATTGCCACTATATGTCTTTTTATAAACTTTACTACAAAGAAAAAATGTGGTAGCAAAACTTTTAAATCTAAATCCTTAGAATCAAATCAACACTAAAAAAATAAATTAAAACTTAAAAAACAATTTAAACTAATATTCAAACTAATTAATAAATTAGAGTTCTAGTTGACCTTTCAGGTTTATGTTTCTCTCCTTTAATATTTATATTAAGTGTTTCTCTTCTATTTTTAATCCAGGGTTCTTGTCATGAAGATGGAATATGGATTGAAAAGTAGACAATCCTTAGTAACATGGTGGTACAATCCATTAGTAACAGTGGTACAGTGAAACTGAAGTGTAGGTTTTCATAGTGAATGTTGTTTTAGTTTTTTAAAAGTAAATATGTATAAATAATTTATCTTCCTAAGTAATATTTTAATTTTTAATTTAAATAAATTATAAAATTATATATTAATATAGTTTTCAAATAGGGTTGGATATGAACATCACCAATTAGGAAAAAGAATTTTCAAGTGGTTGATTTGAAATCTCATTATTTAGATTTTTTATCATAAATTTTAATTATTGTAGCCATGTTTAAGAATATGTTTTTCTTCCTAAAAAAATCACAAATTCAAATCCAAAAAAATAGAATATATATAATAATACAAGAACAAATCTCATTTTGCATATAAGTATTCTCTCCATATTATATGTAAGTATTCTCTCCCTCCACCTTCAAGTTTCAAATGCTCCCTAACTTGAAATGATGTTGAATAACAATACTATAATATTGGGTCTCTTGCTCATAAGGAAGACTTTAAAATCCCCTTTATCAAACTAGGTAAAAATCCTTATATTTTTTATGAAGTAATAATCAAACCTAAATCAGTACATTGAATTCAAAACTTCCAAGTTTTGCATCACAAATAAAAGTTACAACTTAGCGAATAGATTTGCTCGAGTTAACTGATTTTCTCCATTCATCCATTCAATTGTTAACTTAGCTAATAGATTTGCTCGAGTTAACTGATTTTCTCCATTCATCCATTCAATTGTTGTATTATTTTTCATGTTAAATTTTAGTCTTGGAATCTAAACTATGGTAGATACTTGTTATTTGATTATATTTTGTTTTTGGTGGAAAGGTGGAAACTTTTTTTAAAGTTTAATAAGGAAAAGATGTCCATGTAACATAATGCATTATTGCATAAGAGATGTCCATATAATATAAGGTATTATAGTTTACTATGAGAGATGTCTATATAATATAAGGCATTATAGTTTACTATGAGAGAGACGTCTATATAATAATGCATTAAAATAATAGTAAAAAATCCACAAAATAATAAATTAATAACAAAATATTAAAATATATATAAATAAATAAACACATATAAATAAATTTGTTCAATTAATCAATGAATACAATAATCAAAACACTTATATAGTATAGATCCATCTTAACCTCAGATCTATCTATCTAGAATGGAGAGGGAAGATTTTCACCTAAAAAGATTAAATCCCTTTCAAAACTTGATAGATCATAAGTTAAAATAAATTTATACTAATGATAATACAAATAATGATTAAAATATTTATTATTATTAAAAAAAAATTATAAAAATTATTATAATTTAGAAAAAACACAAAAAAAAATTAAATAATAATAATAATAAATTAACTATCTTAATTTTACCCAAAACATAAAATGAAAAACAAATAATGAAAATTATGAGATTTAGATTTTCATTTAAAAATTTTAAAAACGATTATCTCTTTTTCCCACGGTTGCCTTATTCTTTGAAAAAAAAAAAAATCTTTCACATGACAATAAACAGATAAATAAATTTTCTAAATGTAAATTTAATATAATTTTATTAATATTTACTTTTGAAAAAAAAAAAAATCTTTCACATGACAATAAACAGATAAATAAGTTTTCTAAATGTAAATTTAATATAATTTTATTAATATTTACTTCACGTTAAAATAAATATAATATAAATTAATATAAAAAACAAAACCATTAAAAAATATAAAAAATTTCAGACTTACTCACCAACGAAGGTTTCGAGAGCATCTGATCCGTCACAGTGCCCGTGTAATGACAAATTTTACGTTTGAGCTGGCAAATCTCCTTCAAACGGCACGGCATTTCAGACACAGTCCACGTGGCAACCGTGTCTATACAGTTCCGAGACGGCTCTTATCGATACAGTTGCTGCTCCCCTGCCACCGCGACAGGTGAAGCTTTTGAGGCCGTCCTCCATTATTTGTCCGTCATTTTCCGTGAGACTTCACGTGAAATTGGGTCGAAGCATTATCATCGTGTACGCCATAAGAGAACAGCTTCCGTTGAATTTGCTTCATCGAATTACGCGTCCAGGTGGTGTCGGCATCTTTACGCTACCGCTGGGAATCGAACGTGGCCAACTAAGGTAAAATTCCATTGGCCTGCACCAACCCAGAAGTATCCCTCGCTGTTTCCTCGGGTTTATCTTTTCATTACAGTTTACGTTTGTTTTTTTCTATATATTTTTAGATCATATTATTTTAAAATTTGGTGAAAAATTATTGGATCTGAATAATCCAAGTGTTTTAGAGGGTTTTTTTTATAGACTGAATTTATTTTTATATTTAAAAATGCAATTTAAACAATATAAAATTGTGATTTCATGCAAATTCATGTAGTCGACTAAAAAAACCAAAACGTAGAACGTTTTAATTTTGATTTTTGAATATTTTTTTTTCCATTAATTTTATCTAAAATTTGGTTTGAAATTATTACAGCATTTAAGTAGCTGAATCTATATAGTGTCCTAACAATTTTTCAAAATACTAAATTCATTATACATTTAAAAATATAATTTAAATAATAAAATATAATTCCAAAATTATTAATCACATATATTATATATTAATTTATTTATTTGTAGACGAAAAATGTCAAAAATTTAAATAACAAAATATAATTCCAAAATTATTAAACACCTATATTAATTTATTTGTTGGTAGACGAAAAATGCCAAAAATTAGAATATAATTCCAGAAGTGCTGAACACCTTTATTGATTTATTGGTCAACTAGATGGTAGAACTTCGTAGAACTTCCTTTTCGTGTGTGGGTAAATTTCCACACAGTTCGAGACTTTCTTTGAGTGCACTTTACGACTATTGAGGGTTCAAGATACTATGAGCAGATTCATTTTTTCCAAATGGCCTAGAGGCTTGGCTTCGTGTCATCTTCTCCAAAGGCTTAGGAATTTGTCTTTCTTTGAAGTTCGAGTAGAAGATAAGGTTATGAAATAACCAACTAGGCACACCTGCTAAACACATGCTTCCATTAAACTAGAGTCTAGACTACAAAATTTGTAGCTCATGTCACACTACAAGCAATTCAAGCTATGAATAGTTGTCAAACCAATAGTGATGCCAATGGTAAATGGGTGCAATTAGTTTGTAGAAACAATTAGAGCAATGGGTTAAATGTTACTGTGAAGGGACATGTTGGCAAAGTCCATGCTATTGGAGGTTTTAGTTAGCCCTCAAACCCCCTACAAAAAAAAAAAAATAGTGGTGCATCTTACTACGTCTTTTTTGGGTGTATTCTATGGTGCATTGTTTAGCTTTCTCTCTAAACTCCTCAACTTCAATTAATTGTTCTTTGGGTGCATTTTATGGTGCATTGTTTAGTTCCCTTTCTAAATCCCTCAACTTCAATTAACGGTTGGTCTCTTGAAATGGGCTAAGGTCATCACTTCGATCATTAGTTTACATCATTGAAAGTTCTTGAAACTTTGAATTCATATGGGTTTTGGATAGGTTTGGAGATGATGAGGGATGGAATATTATATCTTCATAGTTTCCCAACAGAAATTGCAATATCAGAGACCCCTTGCTCTTGCAATTTCAAACTTCCTTTGTCTTATTTTTCTTTTATGATTCCATCGATTAGTTCTATCCCTGTTACCAACCATATTCCTTTCGCTTTTCCTTAGGTCTGAAATTGTCTAAAGTGACTTTTGTAATGTTTGATATTGTTTCTTTGTGATCACCAAGGCTAGGAAGTTAGGGAACACTTGTTCTCGTACTCTCAAAATTTTGTTATAATATGTTTTACATGACATCCAATAACCCTATTAAGAAATGTCAATGCTTATTAGATATAATTTGGCCCTTGGATGGAGTACTGCTTCCCCTTATATGCATGCATAAGATCACAATAAATCATTTGATTGTCATTTTGCTTCTTCTTATTCAACCAATAAATATGGATCCTAAATTCTTCCCTAATTGGGATCCCCAACCCAAGGCATATGTCCTAGGCAATAGCATAGAGATCAAATGGATTCCATCCGCGAGGGAAGAATTTGATCTGATAAGTGCTAGCATTTATCATCATTAGTATTGGCGGGTATGGAACAAGAGTTCTTTGATATATGGAACTCAATACATGTAGAAGGGCAATGTTGGTGAGACTTTCATCACAAAAAAAATATTGAAATAGTGGGCAACAAAGATCAAGAACAATATGTTGGTTGTCGAACATAAAACATGAGACTAAGTAATCATCAAAAGATAAGACAAGGAAAATCTAGCCAAAACAAATGGATAACAACATTATAATCCACGAGGTAAAAGAAGGGAGAAAAAATAATAAAAACATAACTAGTAAGAGTCTTGAACTCAAAATACTATTTCATTGAAGGAAAAATAATATAACTACACAATAATAAGGTAACTATACCACTTTCCAAAAAGTATCATCAAAAGGCCTTGGAAGTGAGTGAAATTATAGAAGTCTAAAGCATTGGACCAAAACATCTAAAGTAAGTAACAATGTATATGATAATAAAAGAAAGGAAGAAATAGTATAATAGGAGAACAAAGATCATAGAAAACATACTAGGTTAAGTCCAATAGTAAAGATAACCCTGAAATAAAAAAGAAGTCCACTAAGGAGGAAAAAGAAGAGCAAGCAAGAACTTTTCAAAAATAAAAACAATTAACAAAAAATAAAAGCATGAAAGAGAAAAACCATAAAGATCATCGAACAATGGTAGTTGATAAAAGAAACTAGAAAAGGATATAAAGTGGAAAGTGAGGAATGATGGAATAATATTTTATAAAACAAAGACTAATAAATAAACTAGATACAATATAACTATTTAAAAAAAACTTCTTAAAATAATAGTGGAAATATAGGCACAAACAATACACAAGATGGAATTCAGAAACAAGAAGAAACTTTGCTTTCAAAGTCTTAGATTAAAGTAAGCATAGGATGTGTAGTCAAGAAGCTATAAACCATTCAAAGTTGAATAAATGTTGAGTATAGAAACCCCTTTACTATAAAGAAATGTAAATTTAATGAAATTAAACAAGGAAATAGAGATGAAGATTGATTATTTCAACCAATCTCTCACTTATAGATAAGGTTGATTTCATCGACTTATCATTCACATATAAAGAGAAAACATGTATTAAGAAAATACATCCATTTTTTTTAATTATCTCTCTTTATAAACTATGAAAGATGATATCATGCTCAAAGGGAGTGGATCACCAAGACATTAACCAAGTCTTCTTCACGAATAAGATAAGTGGTATGCCATTACAAGGGTTTCCTCTTGTTTATCGAGTTGTTTCCCATTTAAAAACTTTATGTGTTACTATGTGATTAGTTGTCCCTTTTCTTTATATTTTAGGATTAATGTTATACTAATCAATATTGATGGATAATGTTCACATGCTTCAATGATGATAAGTCTAAAATTTATCATATTAAATCTGAATTTGTTAAACTTAAAGTAATGATAAGATTGAGTCTATTCTAAACCCAACAACACATTAAAGGAAAAAAAAAAAAATCTAAGAAGAGAGTACAAGAAGATAAAGTAAGCACAAATAAAGTGTTTAGTAACCTAGTACACAATAGAACTAGAAGGAGTATATGATCGTGAAGTCAAACCCAAATTTAGATAAATGAAGCTCTTTCCTAGAATTGTATGAGTTTGGGTAACCAAGAGACAAATAATTATTTAAAATATCTTATTAGAAATGAAAAACATGTACTCATTTTCCTTCCATGAACATAATTGGTGGATAATTTTTTTAATGAATCCAAGGAATACTTTTGGAAAGAAACTAAATTGTGTGTGATCCCCATAAGATTTGTAGGTGAACTATCTATGTTTTGGGATAAGGAACATAGTTGAAGTATCTTATTGGAAAAACAACCAAATTGTGTGGAATCCCAAGGTGATGTGAATTAAACTATTTATGCTTTGGGATCCATCTATTCATTGTTTTTAAAGGTATCTTCTATCAAATTATATTATAGGGTTACTTATGAATTCAAAGGCATCTCCACTAATCAAACAAACTAAATCACATATATTTATGCTCTTAACATTTGGATAGAAATTTGTTAGGATTCTTTGAAGTATTTAATAATAGACCTCCCATTATTAAATAGAATTTGAGTTAAGGATTTCAATTTGGCCTTGAAATCAAAGAAGAAAACGGTGACATATTATATATCAATGAAAATTCAAGAGAATGTGAAAAATAATATTACAAATTGTAGGTTAATGAACATAAAGTTTAAAGGAGAAAGTTCACATGAACCAACAAGAAAGTGGGTCTAGGTTTCATCTCAGAACAATCACATGGAAGTGGGTGTAGATTTCATCTCAAAACAATCACACGGGTTCTTCATTTAATACTCATTTGATAATAGAATCTCCCTTTCTTCATGAATAATGTCTAGTGCAGTGTTTGACCACATACTAATAAATTTCACTATCATGTGTTAAAAGGATCATGGCCTTCTTCCTTTTTCTGATGAGTTTTGTTCGAAATTTAGTTGGAAATTCAAAAAATTGCATATTTTAGTGGTTACAATCACATATTGTGGGTGCCCTATGATTTTTTAGGGCACTAAATCGATTTATACATTCAAAAACACAATTTAAAATATGAAATATTGTGATTTCGCCAACAATTATGTTGTTAGATTCCAATATTAATTACCAAAAAATATAAAAAATTTAAACTACACCATAATTATATTAAAAAAAAACAAAACTTGTATAACTTGGAAAAAAATTCTTGTATCACTTTCATATACTTATTATCCTTATCTAGAAACAAAAAATTAAAAAAGATCAAAGAAACACATCAAGTTAAAAAAAACCTATAAAAAAGAAAGAATATGAAAGAAGCATTCCATCCAAAATATAAGTAGATGAAGAATATCATAATGCAAGAAAAATATAAGCAGATGAAAAATATCATAATGCAAGAAAGGTAGTTAATGAAACACTTTAGAAAATGGAACAAGCAAAAGAGAATTACGAGACACTTGAATCTAGAAAACCCTATATCAAGGAATGAAATAAAAACAAAAAAATATCTTTAATCTTCTCATAAACACAAGAATCCTAAATATCTCCACAATCTTCCTCTCAAATGGGGATCTTCCCTATGATTTTTGAATATGTCAAATTGATAGTGTTTCAACATTTTCTATGTCTACATGTTGATCTAGGCAATCCAAATCGCTCGGTTATTAAAGAGATACAAATGATAATGAAATCCGAAATCCTATTTAGTCATGTGACATTAGAAGAGTTTTGAGTCAACATTTGGGAAGATGAACCTTGAGAAGGCTCATAGCCTTAATGAATTTTCAAGTAGATTTTACAAATAAACATGTGAAGTGATAAGAAACAACTTGTTAAAAAATGTGGAAAGGAGGTAAGATTTGGGGTGGAATGAGATGATAGATAAATTACTCCTAGTATCTTATAACAAAAGAGAGGGCTCCTTTATACCAAAAGAGAAGGGAAGCATACTTTAATTTGGAAGTTGAAAGAAAAAGATGAGCAATAAGCTCATTTTGGCTGAAAGAAGTTATGGACGGGGTTTGGCTACAAGCTGATAAATGGGGCTGACGAGTGATTGAAGAAGTACTCGTCTAGGCCTCCTTGCTTGGAATAGAGAAAATCAGACACCCAGTTCCTATGGGAGGAGGAGAGTAACCTTCATCCCTGACTATTGTGGAGCAATGAGAAAGAATCTCTTTCAGAGCATCATGGTCTAGCTCGGGGGTGGCCAGTGGTAAATCCGTTAGGTGTGACTGTGCCTATGGTTGGGAGGAAACGAGCACCCCTTTCAGTAGTTGCTTCACATTTTCCCGTTCTGATAAATATTTTCATACTCTGTGTATTATATTGGATATGATCATGAAATGTTTGTGTTTATGATTTAGTTTTGCAATATTTGAACAATTATTAGATAGGCTCTTTTGTTTATGCAAATTGCTATGTTTTCATTCTCTTGTAATTTTCTCAGACTAGTTGCTAGTGAGTCAAGGGATGGGAGTTTGTAGGACAGTCGGGGTAGGATCGACTGAAATGTCTAAGTCCTGCCAATCCCTTAAAGTTTACCTTAGTGGGAATGTCAAAGTTAGAATTTTGTGGGAGAAGGGCATTTTCCCTTTATACGATTCACCCATCTGACCGAGGGTTGATGGCCATGCCCTTAACCCCTTTGCTACAGAAAGGACACTGCGCTTAGCCCCTAATACTTTCCAAGAGACCCATGTGACCAGGGCCTAGGAACCTTGTGTTAGTCTGAAAGGAGCTAGCTATTTCGACTTTGGGACATCGGGACTGGTGACCCCATGATCCTCAAAAACAACCAAAGGCCAAATTCACGAATCAACGAGGACCGTCGATCTTGGGATCCCGTATGGATCTCTCTCAGCCATTAGATTTGACGTAGGAAGGGAAGCATTAAGCGCTTCGACGAAGTCTTACTTCGGGAGATTGGGAATGGTCTAGCATTGAAATTCTTGAATGTTGGAGTCACGCAGTTAATATGGATCGTTGAAAATGGAGGGACACATGTCCATAGATCAACGATTATCCAAGAGTCTAGGTATTAGACGATTTAGAAACGTGCGAGATTCCCTCGAAACTCTACAAGCCAGAGTAAATCCTGGTCGTAGACGCTAGGTACACGTGGTGACAGATCAAGCATGGTTCAGACGGAAAGTCGAGAGACACACACACCGAACTCCCAAATTTTGAACTGTTGAAGTAATGTGGACCGTCGATCCTTGGATCCTTTGGGATCCTTCTGAGTCGTCAATTTAAGGGACCCACCCTCGGCTACCCGAATAATTGAGAACACATCGTGGAGCGACACGTGGCCCCTATTCGTTCCTAGTCAAGTGTTGACCATTGAACTAGGATCGTATTTAGGGGTTGGGTGTGTTACACACAACAACATTACGTAAAACAGAAGAGAAATGGTGATTATACTAGAGATGGTGAACTCCTTTGATATTGTTAGTTGCAACTTTGTCTATAGAGTTTGTATTCAATGGGTAAAAATATGTATTGACAGAGCTTGGATATCCCCCCTTGCTTATGGTTGTCTCACACATCTTTGGAATTACTAGTTAGTGCATTAGTGGGCTCGATGGAAAAATGTTCAAGAGCTCAACTTCATTTGGACTAAGTTAGGAGAGATGTGTTGAAGCAAGAACTATGGAGAACAAATTAATTTGAGGGGATACAACTAGAGGCGATACAATGAATACATGTTATTTCCTTTATCACTAACAATAATTTAGAGGTCCAAATCTAGACATTATGTGGAAACACATATGGGCCAAATAACTTATCCCTAAAATGAATAATTGCTTTTGTTTATAGCACATAGGAAAATACTAATTGTTGAACATTTGAAGAGCAATGGGATCCAATGTCCTTGCAAGGGATCTAATGTCCTTCCATGTGTGTATGTGTGTATTCTTACCAATCATAGTGATAAGAAGAAACAAGTCAACACTTTTTATTCAAATGTAAACCTATGGAAAAATGGTATGGATGGAAATTATGAGAGAAGTCAACTAGCAAACATTTTCAGCTCAAAAAAGGGACTCCCTATTCAAATCTTATCACTCAAAGTATCGAGACTATTAACAATGAAAACTATGATCCCTTATATATGTAATTTATTTTCTAGGTTTGTCACATGGAAATCATGATTAATAACAAATGATAAAATCTTTAAAAAGAAGAATTTACCCCCTCAAAGTACAACAAACCTAGTTATCTTGATTCTCAAGGAGAGTTCAATATCAAACTATAGGGATACAAAGATTTCATCATAGTTCAAGTTGAAATATTATGGCTCAAACATATGTAAATGTGGCATTGGATTACATAAATAGCCCCATATGATCTATTGTAAAAATAAAAAAGAAATCCCTTACAAATTCTCTTCTCAAATACAACATTTAAGATCTCTCCCCTTTCGATTACAACCGTTAACACTAGGTAAAGAAAAAAAGAAATCACATCATATTTTTTGATGGTGCTTCAAAGGGAATTTCCCATCATGTAAGCGCAAGCTTCATTTGAAATGACAAAAACACACTTTACTACAAGTTCACTTGAGGATTAGGCAATGGTACCAACAATGTAGCGAATGTAAAAATAATGTACTAGGATTTTCTACATCTCTAACATCTTTTTGCTAGTGGAATAATGTTGGGGTGACTCATTACTTATTGTTGAACTTTGTAAGGGCTATTGTAAGGCCTTCGCCTTTAGATGCCAATATGCATCCCTGCATGATCATTCAAATTGTCTAGGCAAGAACAATAAGCTATGACAAGTAGTTGATAGAGCTAGATGATGCAAGCATAAGGTGACCTTGTCAGATAAGGTGCACCTAAATTTAGATGACTTGATAGAAGAATTTAACTTGGAAAAGAGTTGAGTGTTTCCTTTTATAAATAGTTTTGTAACTACTTGGGTGGTTGGTACATTTTAGAGAGAACACGGTCCCAAGGGGTTGGATGTCCCTTGTTTCATGCATGCATTTTCAACTGTTAGATGCCTTATGATGGGAAGTTTCTAGTTTCAGGTCTTCTTGACATTGGGCATGGTGAAAGGTACCCGATAAGTGGGAAAATGGTTAAGGTATCTTCCTTATAAAAGGAGGAGATGAGAATTGAGCAAACCATCCAAGATAGGACTAAATATTTCTTTGTTGAAGATGATGCTAAGTTTAGGGTTTAGCATAAACAATGATTTGAACATTGGTAGCCTATTCCATTAAAGAATAGGACATATAGGGGAAAAGCTCACGCATGCTTCAAAGGTTGGTTGGTGCAAATAGGGTGGCACTGAGGAAAGAGTGCCTTAGTCTATTTGTACTTCTATAAAAGGGGTTGTGGTAGTTGATTAAACTCCTCCATGTGCTCTTGTTGTAACATTCTTCATTAATAAATACGTAGATACCCATCTTGGGTGTCACCTTAACATCTTGTGGTGTTGTTTCTTTATATATGGGATGTTTACTATTAATGATATAATGTAGAAATGGCTAAGTATTGAATGTATAGTTACTTAAGTTGTAAACTACTAACAAAAACTAGGAAGGACTAGGTTCCTATGAAGAGGTGTAGTCTAGTTTCCTTTGGTATAGGGTGACCTTGTTACTAGAATTAGGCATGCTAGTGTTACAAGTGATGCCAAAAAAAAAAATTATGGGCAAGATATATAGGGCCATGATAGGTGGTATCAAAGAATTGTAACCACTGATTCGTGAAAATGGTATTTTGTTTGAGAAGGAAATGTTCGTTGGAAGAAGTGTTGATGGAGAAACCTCACTTTTGGCAATGTTCAAAGGTAGATCCAAAGACAATTTCTATCATGAAGGTATTGTTATTTCTTCAAAACTAGATGAGTGAGGTTCAAGATCATACAAAAATGTTGTTATGAGACATGATCTGCTTGACTAAACAATTAACAAACATGCCACCATGACTTAGGGAATACTTTTGTTGAATGAATACGTTGGCAGAAGTGACTGAGAAAGTGATATAGTCAATCTCAAGCTTAAGTAGAGTTGATCCTGTGCTGAACATACCTACAAGATAGGGGGTTGCAAGGTACCCAAGTGAAACCCACCCCAATAAAAGGTGAGCTTTTGGTTTGTTCTTGTTGCAATTCAATTCATTTAACAAGTTTTGTGGCATTGCACTTTGCAAAGAGAAGTATTTGCAAAGATTGGGTGCCTTGGTAGGAAACCAAGGAAAGGAACTAAATTAGCTTTACCACATGGATCTTATTATGAAAAAAATAATGGTGTAGGAATTGGTGGACTCTAGTGCCTCCCACAACTTATAAGGAGGAGTTGGTAGGTGAGCTTGGACTTAGGATTTGATTTTGTAGTGATTTAGTTAAGGTTGTCAATTATATTGCAAAGGAAACAATTGGTGTTGCATCCAAAGTTCACATTCATTTGGAAAAATGGAAGGGTCATTCCAACTTGATAGTGGTGCAATTGTATGATTTTGAATTCATTATTGGGGCAGGAATTTATAAGAAGAACTAAGGCAATTCTTATGTCATTTAAGGATAAGTTGGTGATACTTGATGGATGAAAGCCTTGTGTTGTGTATAAAAGATCAAGGAAGCATAATAGAAAGGTTTAGTTTCCTTTGAACTAAGCATGAAGAGGGAAGCTTAGTGCCCAAAGTCTTGGCTCTTCATTAGAGCAATGATTTCATAAGTGGATGAAGGAGGAAAGGGGATTATTGTGTCTCCTGCAGTTATCGATGTGTTGAATGACTTTATAGATTAGATGTCAGAGACTTTTCTAGAATTGCAAAGTTGATCATTGTATTAAACTTGAACCAAGGTCTAGGCCATAGGCGAAATCTCCCTACCAATTATCAGGATTGGAATTGGAAGAGTTGAAGAAGTAGCTGTGTGATTTGACTAATGTTATATTTATCATACCTTCATTGTCCCCGTATGGAGTCGCCATCCACTTCTAGGTGAATAATGTTGTTGGACATGGTGTTGGCATTAATGTCAAAGGAGATCAATATGCTCAATATTGGACATAATGTTATGAAGCTGACACTAATGTCAAAGAGGGTGTGTGATGTTGGTATTGGCATTGATGCAGAGAGGTCAATATTATGGTCATCATCATCAAAATTGTGTATATGATATTGTCAAACACATTCATTTTCTAAACAATGATTACTTATGGATACTAAATTTGTCCTATCTAAATGCAAAGGTAATAGATCAAAATCCGGTGCTAAATAAAATGTGTTAAAGGGTATGGTATGAGAATCTCTATTAGACTTCTTGATCTTTGACTTGGATAACTCTGACTTGCATTTCCTTCGACTTCAACTTGGATAAATTCGACCTGCATTGCCTTCGACTTTGACCTGGATAACTTCGAATTACATTTCCTTTGACTTCGACTTGCATTGCCTTCGACTTCGACTTGCATTGCCTTTGACTTTGACCTGCATTTCTTGACTCGTGGTCGACTCGACTTTAGTCAACTTACTTTTCCTCGATCCGACTTGCATTTTTGGCTGACTCGGTTTTCCCATTTCGACTTCTGGGTGGTCAACTCTATTTTGTTTTCTTACTCAAATTTGGTCAACTTGTTTTTCTTCAACCCGAATTGTAGTTTGGCTAACTAATTTTTCCATTTCGAATTTCGGGTGGTCGACTCTATTTTATTTTTCGGCTCGACTTATGGCTTGAATGGTCAAGAATTTCCCATCATATAAACAATCAGAATTATAATTTTTTTAAACAGAGAATTCCATGTTGGTGAGATGAATATTCTATAAGCCTCCTGTTTACGGATCATGCATATTGATCATCAATGATCCAACAAATACAATATGCCCAGAGTAACTGTAGAGGAACAATTATTAGATGGTTGAGGTCAACACACAATGAAAGCATAAATACTATGGATTGACAATGGACAATGAATATTGATCGTATATCGTTGGATCAATATGGAAGTGTGAGACCAAATTAAGAAGAGGCAATCCATAACTTAGATCGACTCATAAAGGATAACAATATGACTAAAGATAATTAACACCTCGGGATCAGAGTTTGTTCAAGGAACTATTACAAAAACAGTAAACAATTTTTAGCACTCATATATTCCATTAATGATGAATAACTTACAAGGAATTTGAAGTATTTTGAATTAAAAACAAAATTTTTAATGACAAAATGTTAGCATTATTATTAAATTAAAAGAATAGGTGTATTGGTTCATACAAAGAGACACAATGTTTCAAATTCATACCTATTGGTATATTATATAAATAGAAAGGTATAATGGAAGGAGAGTGCCTATGTAGTCTACATCATAATATTAGAAGTAGAAGCAGAGTCCAAGAAAGAAACTATAATTTTTTTTATGCAGTGAAGGTGGTAGGGAGGAGCTCGGGAGGATTGCAGTCCTCTGTAGGTTAAATCCTGTTTCACAAGGGATTTGGTGCTTCCTAGAGTTGGTGCTTTGAAACAAAGGAAGTGGTGCTTCCTAGAGTTGGTGCTCTAAAACAAGGGAGTCAGTGCTCTAAAACCAAGGGATTGGTGTCTCCTTGAGTTGGTGCTAAGTAGAAGAGATATTGGTGTCTCTCACACAATTGCAACTTGTACTTGTTATTGTTATATTTAAATTTCTATATCCAGTACATTCATGTTGATCAATTGTTATGATTAATTAATTAATTAATTAATAACTGACTAAAATTTTAAAAAGAAGAAGCAATATTGATTCAACCCACTCTTAGTATTGGCCAATATTTCTACAATTGGTATCAGAGTAAGTGCCTTCACCATGGTTTAACCACTAGACGAAAGATTCTAAAGAGATCAAATGGATCAACAAGAAGGAATGTCCTCCAACAGAGCACCATTGTTTAAAGGAAATGATTATGCTTTATGGAGTATAAGAATGAAAATCTATTTGATGACCCTTGGTTGTGATGTTTAGAAATATGTTGAAAATGGTTACACTTCTCCATCTACTCCACCTATTGATAATGTTGCAAAGAATCTTTGCAATGACAATTCAAGAGTTGTGAATGCTATTCTTGGAGGATTAGCAAATCCTATATTTGTAAAATTGATGCACTGTAAATCAACAAAGGAAATTTGGGATAAGCTGAAGATCATCTATGAAGGAGATGAAAAGGTCAAGCAAGCTAAACTTCAAACACACAAAAGGAAGTTTGAGAGTCTGAAGATGAAAGAGGAAGAAAAAATTATAGAATATTTTCAAAGAGTGGATGAAATAGTCAATTCAATCTAAGCATTGGGAGAAGAACTAAAAGACAATGTTATTTTCCAAAACGTGATGAAATCAGTACCAATGAGATATAATACCAATGTATCTACCTTGGAATATAGAGAATACCTTGAAATCCTTACAATGGATGAATTTCATGGGATTCTTATAGCATATGAAATGAGAATTGGGCAAAAAAAATCATCAAAAAGGAAAACAATCTTCAAAGCATCAAAAACAACAAGGAACCATAAGCATGTGCCAAATGAAAATTACTTAGATATATCAGATGAAGAATAGACCAACTTTATAAGAAAACTCAAGAAAGGGTTTGGAAAATACAAAGGAAGTTACCTTTCAAATGCTTCAACTGTGGAAAATTTGGACACTTCGCTAACAAATGTCCCTATCCGAAACAAGAAGATAATGATGATGAAGAAGCTTACAATCAAAAATACCATAAAAAGAGAAAAACCAAAAAGAAAAAGAAAAATACCTTTTACACCAAAGAGGACAGTAGTTTATCTGAAGAAAGTGAAGATGAAGAGTCAGAAGATCTATTTATGGGTATATAAACCCAAGATAATATTTCTAAAAATACTTTTGATATTGAAGAAAACTCTAAGGATGAAGGAGACGTAGACCTAGAAATAGAACTAATCAGTGCTCTGGATGAACTTAGAAAGTATAAAAATAAGAACAAGTTACTAAGGGGACAACTGCTAGAATTTGAAGAAGCAAAACAATTAAGTGAAAACGAAGTTTCAAAAATCATCAAAGAATCAAAGAAAACCATCATTGACCTGAAGACTCAAATTTGAGAAGCCAAGAGAAATGAGGAAGTCTTGATTAAACACCTCAATGAAAAACAACAAGATTGTAAGAAGCTAGAGACTAAAATTGTTCAAGTAAAGAGGGAGATTGAGAAAGGAAACAACCAATCAAGATTTGAGAACAATTCAAAAATATTGAATGGCATTCTTAATGGTCAAAGATTACCAAACGATAAGATAGGATTGAGATATGATCAATATTCAACATCCAAAAAACAAAATACTGACAAACAACCAATAAGTTATGCAGATGCTCTTAGAAGGCCCTTAAAAAGGGAAGATAACAAGGGGAAGATGGCATCATTAAAGAGTGTTCCTAATAAACATAAATGAACACCCCCTACAAAAGAAAAAGAAGACAAAAATAATACAGTGATGAGAAGGACTCCCCCTAATAGGTATCAACATATCTTCCTTGGATATTGCTACTCTTGTAATAATTTTGGACACAAAGCAATGCATTGTAAACCCTATAGAAAGTACAATCCTAAAAAATTCGAAAGATATAAGAACAACAAGAATAATGCGGAGAAAAGAAACTATAATTCATTCTCTCCTTTACAAGATTACAAAGTTGAATTTTACAAGTGCAATAATTATGGTCATAAAGCCAGTAAATGTAGCTTTCCAATGCAATCCTTGAAGATAAGATTTCCTATCAATAAAGATAAAAATATATGGAAAGAAAAACATGTGGAAGAAAAGGTAACATAATGTAAAGTAGCCCTATATGCCAAGAACAAAAAGTGTCAATGGTATATTAACGATGGATTCTCTTAGCATATGACAAGAGATAAAATCAAATTTCTCAATTTGACAAAGAAGAAAAAATGAAGTGTCACATTTGGAGATAATGTATCTACCAAAATACTTGGAAAAGACAGAGTCACTTTAGGAAACAATAAAATAAAGCACAAAATTTGCTACTAGTTGAAAATCTAAAGCCTAATCTTCTAAGTGTAAGACAAACTTGTGATCAAGGACATATACTAAGACAAACTTGTGATCAAGGACATATACTAATTTTTTTTCCCATAAATGTGAAATCAGGAAGGAAGGATCAAGAAAATTAGTAGTTATTGTACCAAAAACCTCAAGTAATGTATATATTTTAGATATTAAAGAAGAATAAGAATGCTACATGAGCCAAGTAGATGAAAGTTGGTTGTGGCACAAAAGAATGGGACTCTTGAGCTTTGACAATATGATCAACGCTAGTAGGAAGGAGGCAGTGAAGGACATGCCAAAGATTATAAAACCTTATGATCCTGTTTGTAATCATTACCAACTTGGAAAATAAGATGAAAGTCACATTCAAGACAAAAGAATATTCTACATCAAGACCTTTGGATCTTGCTCACACTAACCTCTGTGGACCTACTAGGAATAGAAGTATACAAGGGGAACATTACTTCATGTTGATTATTGATGACTATACAAGGATGACTTGGGTTTACTTCCTCATAGAAAAATCAGAGCAATTTGAAAAGTTAAGGCATTCAAAGCTTATGTGGAGAATGAGACATATCTCAAGATCACATGGCTGAGATCAGAAAATGGAGGGAAATTTACCTCTAATGAATTCAATAATTTTTTTGAAGATAATGGAATCAAGAGACAATTTTCATCTCCAAGAACTCCTCAACAGAATGGAGTTGCTAAAAGGAAAAACAAAATTGTTCAAGAGGTTACAAGAACAATGTTGAATGAAACCAAACTTCTAGATAAGTTTTGGAGAGATGCAATATATACAACAGTTCACATACTCAACCGAGAACAACTTAGAGTTAACCATGACAAGACACCTTATGAGATATGGTTTGACAGATCAACATTAGTCAAACACTTTAGAGTCTTTGGGAGAAAATGTTATATTAAGAGGGATGATGATAACCTAGGAAAATTTGATTCCAGATTAGATGAGGGCATATTTCTTGGTTGATCACCCAACAAAAAGGCTTACACATGCTATAATATAAGATTGCACAAAATAGTGGAAAGTGAAAATGTAAAGGTAGATGATCTAAATTTGAGAAAATCAAATCTCAAGATAAATAAAAAATTGATGAATGGAGAAGAACTAGTGGTGATGAAGAAGATGGTGAATCACATGATGAAGAAGATGGTGAATCACAAAAAGAAGAAGATTTTGAATAACTACAAAAGAGTGAACCACAAACTAATGAAGAAAAGGATGAGGAAGAAACACCCTTGCCAAAATCTCCATAAAAAAGAGTTCAAAAGAATCACCATGAAAGCCAAATTATAGGGGATAAAAGTGCAGGAGTAGAAACTAGAAGAAAACTTACATTTGAATCAGAACAGGAAATGATTTCTCTGGTATAACCCAAATCATTTTCAAAATCGAGAAAGAATGAAGATTGGATAAAATCAACGAATGAAGAGATTGACCAAATAGAGAAAAATCAGACCTAGGAACTAGTCCCAAGACCAAAAGCCAAAAATGTGATAGGGACCAAATGGATTTTCAAGAATAAACTTAATGAAAATGGACAGATTATAAAGAATTAAGCCAAATTAGTATGCAAGGGATATGCCCAAGTTAAAGGAATTGACTTTGAGGAGACATTTTCCCCAGTGGGAAGATTAGAAGCTATTAGAATGTTTTTGGCATTTACATGCTTCAAAAACTTCAAAATATATCATATGGATGTCAAGTCAACATTTCCAAATGGAACCTTAGAGGAAGAAGTCTATTTAGAACAACCTGAAGGATTTGAGTGGATAGAAAATCATGATTATGTATATAAAATACAAAAGGATTTGTATGGTCTTAAACAAGCTCCCAAAGCATGGTTCTCAAGGCTTGATAACTATCTACAACAACAAGGATACAAGAGAGGGACTATTGAAAAAAACCTATATATCAAAATTGAAAAACACAATATGATTGTTGTTGTGGTATAAGTGGATGATACCATTTTTGGAAGTAATTTGACTATACTGAGCAAATGGTTTGCTACAAAAATGAAGTAAGAATTTGAGATGTCTATACGTGAACTAACATTATTCTTGGGTTTACAAGTTACTCAGACAAATAAAGGGATATTCATATCCCAAACCAAATATATCAAAGAAATGCTAAAGAAATTTTAAATGGAAGATTGCAAACCTATGAGCACTCCCATGATTATATGATGCCAACTAAGCTTATATGATGATTCACCAAAGGTAGACGAAACCATGTACAGATCATGGTTGGTATCTTGTTATATGCAACAACAATAAGACCTGATATCATACAAGATGTAGGACTAATAGGTAGATTTCAAACTGCACCTGAAGAGACTCATTTGAAGGCAGTAAAAAGTATATTCAGATATCTAATAGCTACCTTGGATTTTGGATTATCGTATCCAAAAACAAAAGATTTTACATTAAATGCATATAGTGATGTAGATTGGGTTGATAGTGTGGATGATAGGAAAAACACCACTGGAGGAGCATTCTTCCTACGAAAATGTCTAGTATCATGGCTAAGTAAGAAGAAAACATATGTATCATTGTCAACAACAAAAGATGAATATATTGTTGTTGCCACCTACTACGCTCAAGTAATTTGGATGAAACAAACCCTAGAAGACCTACAAGTAAAGTATGATCATCCATTTTTTCTTAACTGTGACAATACCATTGCTATAAAAATCTCTAAGAATCTCGTTATGTATTCTAAAACAAAACATATCCCAATTAAATACCATTTTTTGAGAGATCAGGTTTCTCAAAAGATAGTCAAAGTGGAATATGTTGATACTAAAGAACAGATGGAAACTATATTCACAAAACCTTTACCCAGGAGTACTTTTGAATACATTAGACATAAATTGGGGGTAATCTCCATATCTAATTGAAATGCACAAGTTTCATCATATGAGGAGTACATGGATAGGGGGGGTATAACCTCAGGAGGACCAAAGAAACATCCCTTCTGTCATTTCTATCAAAGGGGGAGAAGAAACAATAAAACCCAATTAATAAATAAGGGGTTTTTACTGTGTTTCATCAATGCCAAAGGGGGAGAATGTTTGACATGGTGTTGGCATTGATGTCAAAGGAGATCAATATTCTCAATATTGGACATAATGTTATGAAGTTGGAATTGATATCAAAGAGGGTATGTGATGTTGGTATTTCCATTGATGTAGAGAGGTCAATATTATGGTTATCATCATCAAAATTGTGCATATGATACTGTCAAACACAATGTGCATTGTCTAAACAATGATTACTTATGGATACTAAATTTGTCCTATCTAAATGAAAAGGGGATAGATCCAAATTTGGTGCTAAATAAAATGTGTAAAAGGGTCTAGTATGAGAGTCTCTATTAGACTTCTTGATCTTTGACATGGATAACTTCGACTTGCATTGCCTTCGACTTCGACTTGGATAACTTCAAATTGCATTGCCTCTGACTTTGACTTGGATAACTTCGACCCACATTGCCTCTAACTTCGAATTGGATAACTTCAAATTGCATTACCTTTGACTTCGACTTGCATTTCTTGACTCTTGTTCGACTCAACTTTAGTCGACTTACTTTTCCTCAATCCAACTTGCATTTTTGGTCGACTTAGTTTTCGCATTTCGACTTCCAGGTGGTCAACTCTATTTTATTTTCCGACTCGACTTTGGTCAACTTATTATGCTTCGACCTGATCTGTATTTTGGTCGACCCATTTTTCCATTTCAAATTTCGAGTGGTCAACTCTATTTTATTTTCCGACTTGACTTGTGGTTTGAGTGGTCGAGAATTTCATGTCATAAAAACAACCATAATTATAATTGTTTTAAACAAATAATTCCATGTTAGTGAGATGAATAGGCTATAAGCATCTTGTTTATGGATCATACATATTGATCATCAATGATCTAACAAATACAATATGACTAGAGGAATTGTAGAGGAATAATTATTGGATGGTTGAGGTCGTCAGACAATGAAAGCATAAATACTATGAATCAAAAATTGACAACAAAGATTGATCTTAGAATGTTGGATCAATATGGAAGTGTGAGACCAAAATAAGAAGAGTCAATACATAAATTAGATCAAATCATAAAGGATAAAAATATGATTAAAGATAATTAACACCGAGATCAGGGTTTCTTCAAGGAATTGTTACAACAATAGTAAACAATTTTTAGCACTCAGATATTTCGTTAATGATGAATAACTTACAAGGGATTTGAATTCTTTTGAATTAAAAACAAAAATTTTAATGAAAAAATGTTAGCATTATTATTAAATTAAATGAAGAGGTGTATTGGTTCATACAAAGAGACACAATGTTTCAAATTCATACCTATTGGTATATTATATAAACATAAAGGTATAATGGAAGGAGAGTGCATCTGTAGTATACATAAGAACATCAAAAGAAGGAGTAGAGTCCAAGAAAGAAACTGTAAACATTTTTATGCAGTGAGGGTGGTAGGGATGAGCTTGATAGAATTGCAGTCCTTTGCAGGTTAAATCCTATTTCACTAGGGAGTTGGTGCTATGAAAAAAGGGAGTTGGTGTTTCCTAGAGTTGGTGCTCTAAAACACGGGAGTGGGTGCTTCCTAGAGTTGGTGCTCTAAAACCAGGGTATTGGTGTCTCCTTGAGTTAGTTCTTAGAAGAAGAGAGATTGGTGTCTCTCACACAATTGTAACTTGTACTTGTACTATGTTATATTTAAATTTCTGTATTCAATACATTCTTGTTGATCAATTGTTATGATTAATTAATTTGTTGATTAATAAGTGAATACAATTTTAAAAATATGAAGCAATACTTATGCACCCCCCCTCTCAATATTGGCCAATATTTCAACAAAGGTCGGATAAGATTTGAGGATATTCTTGGATTACCATGCGTTGAACAAACTAGTATATCAAGAATAAGTATCCCTTACCTTTTGTTGTAGAATGTTTTGACAAGTTTTCTAAGGAAAAGGTTTTCTCAAAATTAGACACGAGGCAAGGATATTATCAAGTAAGGATTAATGATGGTGATGAGGCAAAGACAAACCATGTGACAAGGTATGGAAATTTTGAATCTCTTGTTATGCCTTTTAGGTTGTGCAATGCCCCATTAACCTTATGCATTATAATGAACCATGTGTTCAAATGATTATTAGACAGGTTAGTGGTTGTGTATTTAGATGGCATTGTGGTATTTAGTGAGAACATTGAGGACCATAAAATGAATTTGGTAGAAATATTTGAGGTACCGAGGGAGAATTAGCTTTACTTGAAGATGTCTAGGTGTGTCTTTGGGAAAATTGAAATCTCATTTTTGGGCCATTAGATAGGCCAATGATGCATTTATATGGATCCTTTGAAGATAAGGACCATTGAATATTGAGAGGAACATAAAAAAATCCATAAGGTAAGAATTTTTCTTAGTTTAGTTAACTATTACCATAGGTTTGTTGAAGGTTACTCTACGATTTTGGCACCACGTAGTGATTTTTTGAAGAAGGAAAGGCCTTGGAAGTGGTTAGCTAAGTGATGGGAAATATTATCTGAATTGAAGTGTAGACTTGTGACAATACCCATGTTGAAGTTCCCAAAATTTGAGCAGATGTTTGAAGTATAGACATATGCTTCAAATTTTTCCATTGGAGGATCTTTTATGTGAGAAGTGTTGGGCAATGGAAGAAAAACACATAGCATAAAACTAAAGCATAAACAAGCAAGATCAAACACTCATTAAACCAAGAACAATAAACTCACAATTGACACAATGATTTATTTGGAAACCCAATGAGGGAAAAAACCACGACAATGATAATCAATATTCTTTTTATTCAAGGGAGAATTATAATAGACAACCTAGGCACACAACCATCCTCTCCTCTCATGCACAAAAAACCTCAGTGTTGCATATTTATCTCACACGCTCACTACATATTACACTCACACCTCTATGGGTATACTCGTATATATAACATCTATCACTCAATTACACAAATTGATCATGAATAGATCACATAGTTACACGAACAATTCATAAATAGATTGCATGCATGCACATTAACATAGTTGCATGCATGTGCATGTGACTGTATGAGGAAATTCATTGGAATGTTTCCAACAATCTCCACCTTGAAAACAATTTACCTGATATATCATGCCCTTAATTCATCACCTTTTCTGCAAGATAAGCCAAACACCATCATAGCTCCACAACTTCTCTAACAATACCGTTACATGAACATGCTTGCACGATTCACTCCAGTATGGACCATTATGTCTCCATCAGTAACCTGTCTAATAAACCTATGCACTTGTCCAAATCTCATGATTAATAACCACAAACCAAATCAATGCAACCACTGTAGGTGATACTTGTGCTTCTATGTTTGAAGGACCCATTTCTATGCTCCTGACATGGTTTTTCCATGTGTCTACTAATAACACCAACTGCATGTGAAATGATGACCATTTCTCCATCACAATCATCAAACTTACTACTAGCATATAATACTCGAGACATATAACCATTTTCTTCTTCATAAATTAGAACATAAACCCAAAGAGAACTTACAATGGAAATCCAAAGGGATTTTTCCAGTTTCACATTATTCATACTAAATTTCCTGAGTATCTTCACCACATACTTCTGTTGTGATAACCAAGCTTACCATATTTCCTGTCTTTGTGTATTTCCATGCCCAAGATTTATTTTGATGCTCCCAGATCCTTCATAACCAACATCCTAACCATTTGAACCAATCTGTTGACCTCAACCATGCTTGTTCTTGCAACAATAATAACATATAACACCAAGATAATGAATATACCATAAACACAATGGCTATACTCATTTCCTGTAAAATTTGGCTCACCATGAAGGAATTAAACATCTTGTACCATTTTTCTAGCATGCTTCAGGCCATACAATGATTTTGGAGTTTGGAAACAAATCTCCTATTGTGATTCTAAACTAACCGTTCTGGTTGTTCCATATACATCCCCTTATACAAAAAACTCCATGTAAAACAATTTTAACATCTAGTTGTACTATCACAACCAGTGCTAATGCAACATGAATAGAAACAAGATTTTAACAACTGGTGAGAAACTTTCATGGAAATCAATATCTTCCAAATACCTTTCTGCTACCAATCATGCTTTGAACCTTTCATCTTTTACTATGTTTTATTTTATAAAAGGAGATACATTAAACACTACATCTTTGTCCATGATGATTCTGTGGGTAGTAGGATCCCATAGTCTACACCCCTTAACATCATCACCATATCAAAGATCTACCTGTTTGATCTGATTCCTACTTAGACTGTTGATAAAAAACATAAGCATCACAACCAAATAATTTCACATTTGAGTAATTACAATATGACCTGTTCATACCTCTTCCTGAATCTTCATGTCTTTTGCAACCAATGGTGACCGAATTACCAGATAGCACAATCACTTATGTCCACAACTATTGTTGCAACTTGGCATTATTGAACATGCCTATTCAATCCCAACTTCCTTGCAATACTTTCCAAGTTCCATGGATACGAACTTACTTTCATCATATATTCTCAAACACTTGATTGACATGCTAACACATCAACTTTTCTACATACCCACCTTTCTAAACTAGACACACTGCACCACCTCAAACTTTGCATTCAAACAACCTTGACCAAATCCAACCAAGCCGACCAAGTAAGCCTTCACTTCTTACCTCCAGGCCCATTTACAATGGAGTTCACCAAGCCCTTTATAGGCTTCATTACATGAAAATCCATGGACACAATACCATGGGATACCCAAAACACATGGACCCGAAAAACCAAATGCTTTGACCTAATAACATATTTAGCTCATTTAACTCTTCAACTGAGTTAAGGCTAACTCAACATTCATGCCCCCCCTCCCACATATTCAATCTAGCTAAATCTATGTCTATACTTTTCATAGGTGACTTGATAAACCAAGGGTACGCATGCCTATCCAGGTCTTACAGACATATGCCCATTTACATGCAATCAATAATTTATACAACTCCAAATTAAAAATATTTTTTTTTTTTGTTATTTCACGGTGACTCAACCATCACCTCTCTACACCTTCTATGTGAGCAAAGGTGGAGAGACACAACATACAAAATAAAATTCATCAACCATACCTGTAGCTAATTTTCTTCTTTTGTGGAGTCCTCTTTGGATGCTTTTTGTCTTTTCCAACAATCCTTCTTGAGATGCCCAGATTTTCCACAAAACCAACATTTTACCTTACCCTTATTGTCTTTTGACTTAGACCTAGCTATACCTTTTGGATCTTTCCCTCCTTCCATAGATCGACCTCTGACCACCATTTCTTCTGCTATTGAGGTTTCCTTACTAGAACATCTCCTCATTTCCTCATACAACAGAGCTCCCACAAGAGTGTCATAATAAATAGCATTTGTTGTGTTAAACCACACAGTTGTGACCAGATGATCCCAAGACTCAGGAAACGAACAAAGTAGCATAACCGCCTTGTCCTCATCTTCGAACTTTACTTCCATACTAGTTAATTGACAAATCAAAGTATTGAAAAAATTCAAGTGATCAACAATTTCCGTACATTCTTTCGCCCGCAAGCTGTATAACTGCCTCTTCAAGAAGATTTTGTTTGACAAGTTATTTGTCATATACAGACTCTCCATTTTGGTCCACAAACCTGTTTTTGTCTTCTCTTCAGCGATGTTAAACAACACCTCATCTATCAAACACAAATGAATAGTACCGAGGGCTCTTGCATCCAGATCCTCCTAGTCCTCGTCTGTCATGCTTCCCAGTTTCTTTGTATTTCCAACCAACACCTTTTGCAATCCTTGTTGCACAAGCAGATCCCGCATCTTAAGATTCCCTAGCGCAAATCTATTCTTACCACTGCATTTCTCCACCTCAAACTTGGAACTCTGCACTTTCTCCATTAGCACACACTGCCCAAAAGAAAATCACAACTTCTTAAACTGAGTCTCTTTATATGAAAAAATAACATTATACTTCAATATTGAACCCAAAACTAATGATGAAAAAGTTTTAAAACATATTTTTATACCTTAACAAAACCTTTTACCAAATCCACAAAAGTTCAACTCTTAAAAATAATATTTAATATTCTCCCAATAAAAAACTTTATATGACATCCACCTTTCTTAAAACTCACCTCCACTTTTTAAACATCCACTCACAACCATGTCCTTTTTGAATAAGACAAAAAACCCTTCAAAACTTTGGTTTATACCATGCATGCAAATTTTTCCTTATAACATGCAAATTTTGGTTTTTAAGATTGGCGCTCCTTTGTGGGTGAAAAGGGAGCGCTAGTTTTAGAGATCAAGGCTTCTTTAGTGTGGATGGGGGAGCATCGATTTGTCACCGCTTTGTGGTGCGCAAACCGCACACACTGATTTTGGGATAATCATAATTTCTTAAGTTTGAGAGCGTCAACGCGCCTCTAACACCGTCTAGGGAGCGTCGATGACCTGCTACTCACTCAATCACACCTTCTTGCATTCACATGAGACATGCACAAAATTCTCCTTGGCTTACCTATGACACCTACTCAACCTTCTCTGATACCACTTGTTAGGCAACGGAAGCAAAACACATGGCATAAAACCATAGCATAAACAAGCAAGATCAAACACGCATTAAACCAAGAACAAAAAAATCACAATTGACATAGTTATTTATGTGGAAATCCAATGAGGGAAAAAACCACGGAAATGATAATTGGTATTATTTTTATTCAAGGGATAATTACAATAGCCAACCAAGGAATACAACCATCCTCTCTTCTCATACACACAACACCTTAGTGTTGCATCTTTCTCTCACACACTCACTACACATTGCACTCACACCTCTATGGGTATGCTCATATATATAGCATCTATCACTTATTTACACAAATTGATCATGAATATATCACATAGTTACATGAACAATTCATAAACAGATTGCATGCATGCACATTAACATAGCTACATGCATGTGCATGTGACCACATGAGGAAATTCATTGGCATGTTTTCAACAAGAATGTCATCCAATAGCTTATGAGAGTATAAATATATAGGATCATGAATGAAGGTACCTTGCTCATGAGAAATACATGACAACAATCATGCATTGCTTGCATGGAATATTCGTTGTTAGATTTTTTTTTTATTATGAAGATATACAATGTGGCTATGAGTTACTTTTCCACTCAGATGAAGCTATTACCCAAGCAGGGAAAGTGGCATGACCTATTAACTAAATTTGACATGACTAATGAGTATTGGCTTGGTGAAATAAATGTTCTAGTGGACTCCTTGAGAAAAAAGACACAACTTGTATCAATGGAGGAGGACAATGACATTTTTTCGATGCCTATGGGAAGTCAAGGGAAAGTCATTTTAGACTTGCAAGAAAATATCAAAGCTAGGATAGAGAATGATTCCATTTCCTTTTAAGTATTGTGAAATGGGCGAAGGAAGGAAAATCAAGGAAGTTTTGAGTGGACAATGGGCCTTATATTTTGGTGGCTATATATATGTCTATACACCATCTAACCTCCAGAAAGATATTTTGAGAGATTTCTAGGATTCACTTTGGATGGGGCATGAAGGAAAATTAATAACAATGGCATTGTTGGAACAATGTTACTATTGGGAATGCATGTGGTGGGACATTAACAAATACATCCACACTTATCTTTTGTGCCAAAAGATAAAGTAGTCACCAGAATGCATGCTAGACCACTCCAACCTTTGCCAGTTCTAAAGTGAGCTTGGCAAATTGTCTTTATGGACATTATCACCTAGTTGCCCATTTTGTAGCTTTACACTGAATATTGGTTATTTTTAACCAATTTCCAAGTATATGACCTTCATTCCAATGAAGGTGCCTTGCGTAGTGGAGGAGGTTACAAATACGTTATTCGGGAATGTTGTCAAGCATTTAGGTTTTCCATTGAAAATTTCATCTGATACAGATACAAGGTTCACCAAGAATTTTTGGACAGAGTTCTATAGATTTATTGTAACTGAGTTGTTGATCAGTTTAAGTTATCATTCATAGACCGATGGTGACAAAAGAAATATCAATTGTCTTTTGGAGGATTGACTAGGGAATTTTTTGTGTGTAGACCAATTGAACTAGCTTGAGTTGTTGGACATGGATCAATTGAGTTACAACTTGCACATGAGCTCAAATTGTAGGTATAACTCATTTGAGTTGGCCATCGGGTAGTAATCAATGGCACCTCACATAGTGTTGAAAGGCTTCTATGGAGGCTATTAAATTTTCTTAAACCATGGTAAGCAAATTTTGCACTCAAAGAATTCCTAACCTATTAGATAGCTAGAACTTAAAACCCACTCAAAACTATTATTCTAAGAATGCTGAAATTTATAAACACATACTGTAGAAAATAAATAATGAAAAATCATAAGTCTTTCCTAAATCACACCATTGTTATTAAGTAGGAAAATATAATTAAAAGTACTTACTAAATCACTATTAAAAGAAAAAACAAAAACTAAGTAGATGGACTATCGAAACATATTAGTTCTTTCTCATTAATTCTAAAGTAAAATTTGTTACATAAAAATATAATGAGTTAATTCATTATTTTTTGATGAATTGAATAAATAAATCTATACCCATTCTTTCTCCTTTATAGACCAAGAAGAAGAGTAGGTAAAAATAATATGGAAACATTCACAAGAACACATCAACTAGAGATGATTTGAGGCATGCAAGTGCACATCCTCATGGATATCTACACCTTTATTTGCATGCATGTGCCTATTTGAATTTAGACTTCATATACAATTTGAAAATTGCAAATAAATTGAAACTAACACATGAAATTTGATGCACTCTCTTTTACTTAACTTATAAATGACATGAAAACTCTTAGAATTGAATCTAAGGATAACCTTATCATATCCTATCTATAGGTGGTATATGTATTTATGCATGTGCCCTCACTACCAAAAGCCTATAAAGAAATATGTGTCCCCCTTTTATTCCATTATACTATTTCTCCCTCATCAGCATACCATCATGTTCCATGGAAATCAATGTTGTGTAGATCTATTGAATGTGTCATGTTGTTGTAGAACTATACAAGGTACACATTTTAAAACTTCCTGTTACCAAGGAAAGTGTTCTCCACTAATCCAGTTTATCCTTGAACATCTTGAATTTCCCCTTGGCAACAGGCTTAGTCAAAATATTTGCAACATTTTGATCTATCTAAATATACTCTAGAGCAATTGCTCCCTTCTAGACCTTGTCCCTGAGAAAATGGTATCTAATGTCAATGTGGTTGGACTAGTTATCAAATAATGGATCCTTAAAGAGTTTGATACAGCTATGATTGTTACAATAGACCACAATAGGCTCCAACATCTCACCTATCATCTCTACAATAAACTTGAAAAGCCAAATGGATTCACAGTTGATTTTCATGTACTTTACCTCTTCTAAACTCAATACTATCGAAGATTACTCCTTACTAAATTAGGAAATCACTCTTGAACCCAAATTGAAGCAACATTATGAAGTACTCTTCATCTCATGCCCAATCATAATTAAAACATCCATGCAACATCAACTCACCATCTCATGCATTTCTCATACATTAGTGTACCATGCCCTTCAAATATTAGAGAACATGTTTTGTATCTCTCTAGTGAATCTACTTCGATTCAACCATGAATTTTCTTAAGGTCTTCACTACAAAACATATATAAAGTCTATTCTTAACTAGATACATCAAGAATCCAATTAATTGTCTATACACTAAAGGATTTACCAAATCTTAACCCAAGTCACCATGTAACTTTAGATTCAAATGACATCATAAAAGTGGTCATGGGTTTACCATCCAACATGTAAAACCTTTTAAGGATCTCAATTATCTATTTTCCTCACCCAAGGAAAACTTTACTTATACCCTACCAAACCTCTAGACCTAAGAAATAGTGCATCAATCCAATGCCCTTCATAGTCTCCCATGTAAGAAAAATGATCCATGCAAGATATCACAATGATCCAATATGCAGTGCACAACATCCAAATCAAGGATGAAAGGACCCAACATAGTGATAGATCCCGAGGCATGTGTCATGGATACCAAATAAATCACAAATGTATAAGTATATACACAAATCTAATGCGACATAAAAAGTGAGTCATGTCAAATGTAAATTCCATTAGGTAGAGAACATTAAGTATTATCTTCTAATTTCACAAAACTCATAGAATTCATACAATTTTCCAAGTTTAGGTATGATGGAGGCATCATTAACCCATATTACGTGTGTCAACAACCACAGAGAGAAGTAGTCCCCAGGGGAACCAATCAAGGATCATTGTAGTGATATATTGTATGGACTGGTGGGTAACTTCATTAGTAGAATTGCATAGTCATGATGAGGTTATCTAAGATATTCATCCACATAAGTTCCTTTGAAATATGAGAGAGCAATTTTTCATTGAATTACCCTTTCATCAACATTATTTCTTACTACCCCTTACTTTATTTTTTATTTGTTTTTATTTTTTCTTTTAATTTATTTCATTTAGTCATTTTTTAGAGATAATTTATGCATATGAATTGACGTAATGGAATCATAGAGAGTGGGCATTACTGAAGATTTATTTTGGATTTTAATTTTAATTTTATTATTCTCTTCACCTTGAGCTTATAGCTCTTTTAGGGAGAGGCTCTTCTCATGGGACTATGAAGCACAAACCTTTCTGTGTGTGATGTATGACAACCAACCAATGAGTGGGACAATGGAAATCAAGAAGGATGGAGAGTGTTAAATATGGATTGATATGTGGACATGCCACACCTTTGAAAGCTCCCAAGTGGTACTACTCAACTCAAGAGTGACAACACTTATCTAAATTATGATGATGATCCACCAAGGTGAAACAAGGTAAAACCCACAAATTTAGAGCATCATGATCCATTATCCAACTCAACCAATGATTACTACTTTCATTACAAGTACATGAGACATTAATACCTAGTATGAAGCAATGAAATATTGTACCTCATGTATATCAGGCATCATAATCGTCAAATGTATGTGAGATGAGGAAATGTGGGAAGCATATCTGGCCATATGTCCATAGAGAACCATAGATCTCATCTATGAAACTACAATTTATAGATGATAAAATCTCCTCTAGTTACCCCTACATGTCAAGGGGTAACATCTGGCTCCAACATGGGGACACATGCTCACCATAGAGCGCATGAAAACCTTAGAAATATCTAGAACTCCAAAACTTTCACTCTACATCAATCAACAAAATACTTGCTAGAGCTCACCATAAAACCATCATTAAAAGAAATCCAGGGCGATATGATCACCCTGGTATGTGAAAAATGAAAGGAAATGCAACAAAAATCTTATCTATTTAGTTATTTTTTTTTTATATTTAGACAAAGACTAAATCAAATGAAACTAACTAAGAGTGCATGAGATCAAGCAATAACTAAAAACAAACAAGAAAGAAAGTACAATCAAGGTATATGAAATGAAGCACACAAAATGACCTATTGCTTAAGGGAAACTTATTCATCCTAGTGTACTCTTTAAAATTGAAATAAGAAAAGGAAGCGCTAGGTATCATCATAAAACCAATGGAGCCAAACTGACACTTCATCAACATTGAAAACCCTACCCTTATGTTTAGTTATGAACCAAAACAAGGATATGCCAAGTGCAAAATGATCATGAGCTAGTACAAAGATTACATCATGACAAAAAATAGAATCCAACTCATGATTATGGAAAAGAGCATAAAAATCATGCCAAGATTGGCATGTGCATCTACAATCTTGCTCCACACATATTTGAATGGTGCTATAATATGAAGAGGATGGTTCATCCTTGCCCCAAGTAAGGTCTTCATGATGCAATCCTTTCATCTCATAAGCTTGATCCACATACTTCAATAAATAGCCTCCTTGGCTTTCATGTACAATGTCACTCCTCAAGGCTTGAGATGGAATCATAAGGAATTTGAAAAATGCCTCATGGTTTCCCAAAAAATATGTAGATGGAAAATGATGTGTAAATTCAAATATCGAGGAAAACTTTTTGTCCCAACTTAGGGTTTGTCGCCCCTCTATCTGTGGTTGGAAATTTTTATAGAAATCCACAAATTGAAAACACCTTTGATTCATAAATATTTTAACAAAATAACATAATTCCCAATTGTATCTTCAATGACATATTGAGAAAAATATGGCTGAAAATTTCTGCTACAAAATACTTACTCCCATGGGTGATTTAAATAGCCCCACCAAAGTGCTTTAATGTTGATTTTATACATGAATTTTCACCAAAATCTAAACATAAGGGTGGCTGAAATTTTTCTAAATACTCACCTTCATAAAACAACTCCAAGTTCTCAAAAGAATATGTATCATACTCGATGAGTGCTCAAATTGACATATTTGTAGCACCCATCCAATACCTTTTTGTACACCATTTTCCCATTTCCATTTCATCTCAATACCCTTTTCATTCAAAATGATGCATTTTTGGTCAAGGTATAATTATCCTTTTAACATGCCATTTCAATACTTATTCTTATGCATTTTCATTAGATGATCACCTTTATGTGCTAACAGTGGTATACAAGAAATAATGTTTCACAAGTACCTTCCGAACATAAGAGCCGCAACTCCTGAGTGTGAGGTGTTGCAACTGTCTGCTCAAGCATAGTTGCTACAACTCTAGGTTGTTGACACTGCTGTTGCAACTCTCATTGTTGTTGTGACTCTCAATGTTGTTGTGACTCTTGCCTCATTGTTGTTGCAACTCTCACTACAAGATTGTTGTTGTAACTCTTAGAACCGATGCTTAAACTCTGCATCTATTGTAACAAAACATTAGTCAACTACACAAGTCATCATCAAGGGATCAACCAGATAATCAAACAACCAACTCCTTTACGTTGGAAAATGATAAAGGAAATTGGGCACCCAAAAAGGAATGAATGACTCAAATGCAACTTGTCATATAATTGATTAAGTAGTAGGTGCCCGATTTTGCTATCTTTTGAAGAAAATGATGTAACGAGATGGAACAACCCGATTCTCATGATTTTCCATCGATTCCTATGATTAATTTAGAAAGAAATTATTATTTATAAAGACCCGTTCTCTCTCTGAGCCGGGGGAGACATAAGAAAGTTAGTGAACAAGAAATCCATTGTTGTATTGATATGTGCATTTTTGTGCAATATAAGTTTCTCTTTATTCTTGTCCAGGTGATGGTGTGTTGAGCATTTAGCACCTTACTACGTTCCTAAACCAATACCTTGTCTATGGAGGTAGGCCCCCCTACTTAGATCGATATTGTCTGTATTTTCTATATTTGAGAGAAGTAGTTGTATTTGAAATTATGCCTTCAGAAGATCTGATCATTAAGCAGTACCACTTCGAGGAGTTCATCTTTCCTAACTCTTTGAAAGCACCTTCAGAACTAGAAGACAACCCTCAGAGGAAGATGGCACATGAAACTGTCAAGGAAGAAACTTATGCCTTCAGATTCCCTATTAGAGGATCAAATGAAGAGACCAAAATGAACAATATTCCTCATTTAGCCCTACCAAGTTTTCATGGTCTATCCAAAGAATACTCCAACACATTCCTCTTTTTAATTCTATGTGCTTTGCAAAGGTTATGATTACATGTCATATGCCCAAAAATTGAAACTTTTCCTTGCCACACTCAAGAATGTTGCACTATGTTGGTTCATGGGACTTAGTAAGGACATCATCTGCACATGGGATCAGATGACGAAAAAATTCCTGGAGAAGTAACAACATTATTGTAAGAGAAAAGAAAGGAGGGAGGAAGTATTTATAATGATACAACATGAAGATGAGATCCTTGAGGATCATGTCTAAATATTTAACTATAATTTGCATAGGGAAAGGCAGAGAGATTTGGTTTCAGAGACACGACGTGTCTTATTCTTAAGATGAATCCAAGATGATTGCATTGAAGTTATCAACCTGATGGGTGGAGGATATATCTCCCAACAATATTATGATTTCATCATGGAACTTTATTGTAGATACTCCAGAGATACTTCAAAAACATGAAAGGGACCAAGAGATGTATTGAAAAGGCCTAGAAATATTGTTGGGAGTGGAGTTACAAGAGAAAAAAATGGGAATATGTTAAATGATTTCAATATTTATATGCTCATTTTTTTAAGCTCCCGGTTGGAAACACTACAAACGAAGAAGAAGAGGGAAGAGGTAGAGCTAGCTCTGGCTATATTTTTCCCAAAATTTATAAGGAAACACCCACTAACAGAATGTCCATTGGACCAAATTGAGGTTTGTGAAATATGTAGTGAAGACCATGCTACCAAAAAATATCCATCCCTGTGAGGATTGAAATATATCTACCAGAAAGATGAGGAGCTAGAGAAACTATGCTTTGTTTCTCAGAAATGACCATGGAAACCCTAACCTCAATGTATCATCCAAGACCAATATCAATATTTTAATTCATATTGGAATAAACCTTTAGTGCAGTATACTTCTCAGTCATAGTGTCTTCCAACACAACCATTGATGACTCCTCCTCCTCTGATCTAGTTCTAGCAACAAGGGTGGAGAAATCCCACTTTAGAGAGCCCTCAAAAGGCCATAACACAACCACCCATGCAACTTCTTCCCCATCCACAGATGCAGGAATCCACATCAACCCCTCCTCAACCATAATTGCCTACATATCATATTCCTAACTCTAATAATGGAAGGCCAACCCAACCGACACAAGCTGTCGGACTTTCCACCTACCCTACCTATTCCATCTCTTCCCTAGACTACCATGATATTCATCTTCGATCTGGGAAGACACTAACCAAATACCAACCTCTTGTTCATATTGAATATTTGAATGAGGATATTTGGAATGAATAACCAGAACTGGAAAAATATCATGAACCTTTGAGAGATGACCATGCTCACCCTGAACCCCCAAAACCACCTTATCTAGAAATATTAAACCAAGAGAAACTTACTACTCACCTTGAGTTTGAATTCTTGGGGGAACTCAAGAACATGTGTATCAAAATATTTTTGTTACAAGCCATCAAATATGTGCCTATATATTCAAAAACAATATGAAAACTTTGTTTAAGGAAACTTGGTAGAAAAAGGAAGGATCTCCAAACTGTCCATGTTATGGGTAATCTGTCAGACTTAATGATGGGGGGATTTCTCACAGCCAAATACTCTGACCCTAGTATCCTAGTAGTTAATGTGAAAATTAATAATACACTCATTACCAACACATTAATTGACCTTGGTGCTTCCATTAATGTCATGACACATGATACCATGGAATCCCTAGGACTCACTAGTCTTAGGGAAACCCCACTTGTACTCCAACTTGCTGATAGATCAACTATCAAACCAAATGGAATCTTCGAATACATAGTGGTCTTTGTATATTCATGGGAATATATTTCCGACTTTATAATTCTATAACCCAAATATTCTCTGGGAGGGTATCCTTTAATCTTGGGAAGGCCATGGTTGGCCCGTGATGATGCTTACATCGGTTGTAGGTTTGGCAACATGACCATTTCCCATGAGACCTCTACAAATCAATTAACCCTGTATCATCCCTCCAAACCAAACATATATTTTGAAACACCACTTCGGGCCAACATAGAAGATAGCGATGAAGAAGGATAAGCTCATCAAGTCCTCTCTATAAATCAGTACCTATCCATCAGAGAGAAAATTGAGTATGTTGAAATCAATGATTTCATGGCCTATTCTTTTCCCTCGTCCAACTCGCATGTTCTTGACCGTGT
The DNA here is from genome assembly GCA_009831015.1 of Picea engelmannii. NCBI lineage: Eukaryota > Viridiplantae > Streptophyta > Pinopsida > Pinales > Pinaceae > Picea > Picea engelmannii. The sequence continues at coordinate 180,237 of ML807340.1, forward strand.
TATGCTTATCATGGTTATAGTCATTGGAAATCCCTCAATGAGTAGAACTAGATTATGAAACCATAATTATATTTTAGAGTCGATTAAGAAAGGTGGTTTTGAGGGAAGAAAAGATAAAATTTTGAAACCCCACCAACCTAAGGAAGGCTTAGAGGGTTTTTTGTGTTACAAGATTTGGGGTAATGGCCTCATAGAAAGGGGGCATTGTTCAAGATTTATTTTAGCTTTTGAATTTTGAACTTTCTCTTCACTTCAAGATTATAACTCTTTTAGGGTGAGGCTCTTCTCATGGACTATGAAGAACAAACCTTTTTTGTGTGATGTATGGAAACTAACCCATGGGCTAGAAAATGGAAATTGGTAAGGATGGAGAGTGTTAAGTATGGATTGATATATGGACATGCTATACATCTCAAAGCCTCCCAATAGTATGAATCAACCCAAGAGTGAAAACACTTATCTAAAGGATGATGATGATCCACTAAGGTGAAAAAAGGAAAATAGAAAAAATTTAGAGCATCATGATCCATTATCTGACTCAACCAATGGTCACTACTTTCATGAAAAGTACATGAGGCATTAACACCCAATATGAAGCAATGAAATAATGTACTTCATGTATATCAAGCATCATAATTGTCAAATGTAAGTGAGATGAGGAAATGTGGGAAGCATCTCTGGTCATATGCTTTTGGAGAACCATAGATCTCATCTATGAAATTACTGCCTATAAGTGAGAAAATATCCTCTAGTTACCCCTAGATGTTAGGGGTATCATGCCATACTACATTATTTATAGTCTCCTCGATAATTTGTTCTTACAGATTCTTTAGAGGTCTTAATTTCTCACATAACAACAAACAATGAGTGAATCAATTTCTTCAATCATACCCATCCAATCCCCCACCAACAATATGATTTCTCTAAGTTGGTTTTATTAATTCGAAAAAAAAAGACCAAATATGCATCAACAACCCAATCATCTATACTAAATTCACTCAATTCACTCAATTCACTACCTCACTCATTGAAGGAAAAAACTCCAAAAAGTACACCCCATTAAGAAAATGTGATTTATCCCTTTTCAACTTAGCTAAATTGTGCTTGATTAAATTCCCACGAATCCTTCCTAAAATTGGCTCTTTTATCTTATTATCTTCCTCAATATCATCACACTAGTTGGAGGTTGACATTTTTCCTTAACAACATGGGTCCTTTGTGTTGAATGAAGCAGGAAAGAAAAGCATGCATCTCTCTCACCCTCTCTACTGGAAATTTCCAAAAGTTTCAATGCGAAAGGTGGGAGTCACTCTATTTTGGTGACATCATATGGGCTCACTTGGATCCCTTGGAGATTGTTCAAATGAGAAAATCAACCACAAACAAGATAACATATATTAGAAACAAAGGAAATTAAATATTATTG